>APFE030187307.1:471-33851 GCA_000404065.3 Pinus taeda | reverse complement strand
TATTATTTGATTTTTTAATTTTCTTAATTTTTATTTTTGGATCCTCGAACTTAGCCTTTGGAAAAATCACCTAGGACCTAGAACTTAGGACTTATGAGGGGATTAAAACATTTTCTAACCCTCAAGAAATTTTACAGCATGACTTTTACAATTTTACATCTCAAGGGGGAAAATCCATTTGACATAGACCCTCATAGATCACCCAGTTTTGCGTCCAACTATAATCTAACAGATCAACGCACTAGGATTCCCCTAAGATTCTAATGACAAAATTCATTCCGGCTTTGGGGTTAGGCTGAAGGAAAACTCTGCCGATCATGGATCGGTGAGACAAAAAACGTAGATTATCACTAGAAAATTAGGTCCACCTAGGCAATTTTCGTACATGACTCAGCTCTGCTAAGATTATTTACAATTCACACATGCAGACTGGGTTTACAACATAATATGATAAGGTCGACGATGATTGTCGAATGGCACGAACATGTCCATCAAGCGCTATCTCTTTTGCGAAGAAAAGGGGGTGTACTGCTATGGGTAGTTGACACGTAGTGGTCAACATCTGGCTCTACTTGGGGACACATTGTTGCACTGCAGAAATGTGAGAATCTAGAATCTGCATCCATGCAACACACAACAAAATATAAGTAGCGTCTGTCCAAAAATCATCATATAACATTAAGCACATGAAAGATATAAGCTCTTCATTTATTAACTATCTGGAAAAGTAAATCTAATCCTAAAACATAAATGAAAATGCTGAAAAAACAAGGAGTAGGGTTAGAAATACAATACAAAGGATGCCCCATGGCATCAAATGTGTTCAATATAGTGTATACTAAGCATTTGCCTGCTTTCAGGGAAATCTGACGGCTGCTTGTCGGATGTGCCATGTCCAATTCTGCATACGGTAGGACTTTTACCTATTCGAAAATCAAGCTGCTCACGGTCGTTTGATGCGTCAAATCTTTTTCTCATTTTCTTTATCTTGCGCTTTTTCTTCATGGCAGGCTGTATCACTGATGACGTGGAACTTTCTCCTTCAAAGCTATCATATGAAGTATGTAAGATATGTTTGACATGTCTTTCTTCATACTGCATCTGCCCTGTAAAGGATGATGGGCAAATCTCACAGGTGCCATGAGTTATAACTTGATCTTCAATGACTAGTGGATTAACCGTGTGAGCATCAACCTGATTATTAATTTCTCTTTCATCCAGGTCATTTTCAATGGAACAAAGAACCTCATAACAAGATGGAGCTTGCTGTAACAGATAAGGAGGCTCTTGATCTATTGACATTCCTTGGTTTCTTTCATCTTCTGACCATTGTTGAAATTTCTGAACCTGTATTTTAATGGCATCTATCTGACTAGAGTGTTCAACCTTCATAGCACTAATTTCCCTGGCATGGTCTACTTCCCTGGTCAATAATTTTTTCTGAAGACATATCTGATTAGCTTCCATATCTTTTATTACTTTATTGTCTTTTTCCTTTATGGTCATCAGGCAATGTTGCATAGAGTTTATCTCTTCCTTATGATTTGCTTGCATGGTAGCTAACTGATTATTATGATCGAGTGTTATGATAGTCATTTCTTCATCCATAGTTAATAACTTGTTTTGCATAGAATTAATTTCCCTATCATGATTAGCTTTCATGGTCGTCATATTTTCCTCTAAGCCTGATAACTTGCTTTGCATAAAACTAATTTTTGTGTCGTGATTAATCTTCATGGCCTCAATTTCCTTAGCATGTTGATTTTGCATGATCTCCATCTCCCTATTACATTTTTCCAGGTGGGTGCATAAATTTCTCACATCATTGGCGTAATTAGTTGATTGATCTCCATATTTTTTACCAGCAACATTAGTTCTTGTATAATTTGCCTTTGATCTTCCTCTTCATTGTCGTTTGTCCCTGCTTTTCCACTATCATGAATTTGATCTGCAATGGTACAGGTGGATTGCACATTCTGATATGAAGAATTGTCTTGGAATCTTTCACTGACAACTAGACCTTTTATAAGATTACTTTCATTCCGTTGCGCAATTTTAGGGGCACAAGGCGAGCTATCTGGATAGCCATATCTATCTTTAAAAGCATTGACAATGTCTTGTAAAGAAGTGAAAGAATTTTCAGGACAATTATTAAACCAATTCAAAGCATCACCCTCTAAAGAAAAGAGAAAAAGATGCATTTTTACATCTTCATGATTATACTGAGGGGGTCTACAATATATGATCATTACACGAGTAAACAAGCCTAGATGTCTTTTAACAACGACTGAATCACCACTTAAGAACAAAGATAATTTAGAAATGGCCACTTCCGGAATATCATGGAGATCAACAGTGAAATGACATGGTTTAAACGAATAATCCATGATGAATAATGAGGGATCAAATGGATGATAGAAAGAGATCTCTGCTCAAGAAAATTAACAAATGAAAGAAGTGGAGTCGCCACTTGAACAATGAATCTAATTCTAGGATCCAAAAAGCAACCAACAAGTAGATATGAGGGAGGCTTCTTGTCTGGGAAAAATAAGAAAATGGAGTCGCCACCCAAACAAGAAACAAACCAAAGAGAAGTTGCTGATATGACGAAAGGTAAGGTGACAAAAAGATCAAAAGACGCCAAAAATGTTGAATCTGCCAGCTCAAATGAGAGATGAGAAAGATGAAAGAATGATGAGAGATGAGAAGATGAATGTTGTTGAAACGCCAGGGATAGAAAAACTCTGTCCCCGGCAATGGCGCCAAAAAATGTTGGCATTGCCGGCTCAAACGAATGATAGAAAGATGAACGATGAATGATAAAAAGTCATTGAAACACCGAGAATAAAGTATCCCCGGCAACGGCGCCAAAAAATGTTGTTGCACAGATTGTCACGACAACGCTCAAATTGGGAGCTGTCACCCTGATCCTCAATCTCTCCGTTTAAGTCTGTCTCCCGTGGCTAAGGGGGGTAGACCCTATGGGATAATGGATGACCAACTGGGGACCAGTTGGGTTGGGAGACACGAGAGGAAACAAGCACTTAATTGATTTTATTAAGTTAATGGACTAGTGCCTTATGGAGTTAATGTTTAAATGATTAAATGTTGCAGAAATATGAACTATGTAAAACAAACATTTATCATCAAATAACCCAAGCAATGCAAGATATCCAGTGAATTCACAATGCTTTAACTATAATCTAGCAATTAAACTTCAAGAAAAATTAAATGCTTTAAATGATCATAAAATTTAAACTCTGACCAGTTACCACTTTCATATAGCTAACTTCAAAATAAACATTAAGTGCGTTTAGCTATAGAAAAATGGACCATAAAAAATGAATTTTCAATTTTTTTTACTAAGCTTTTTCAAAATATTTTTTAATTTTTATTTTTGTTTTGTTTGTAGGCGCTGGAGCAACATGGAAGGAATCTGCAGGAAGTAATGCTGAAGAGAAATGCGGAAATGGAGCTGTGAGGAGACAGGGATTTGATTTGCAGTAGAGTGAGAGGAGCTCTAAATATTTTCCAAAAATCTTGACAAAATTTTTAACTCGCTCTCCTTCAGATTTCTTGAAACCCTCATAAAAAAAATTTAGATATGAAAATGAATGATTTTAAAACCCTTGGAATGCAAGATTGCTGGTTGATATTTTTGGAAAGCAATTTTAAATGAAACCCCAGCAAACAGATACCTTGGAAAATTTCGAATTTCTTCAGCAAAAAACCTACAAGAACGGATCCTGAGGCCAGATCTTACCCTCCAGGGCCTAGATCTGGCTTCAAACAAAAATTTCTCCTCAGACCTGTACCTTGCAACCTGTAATGGCAAAACAAAACACCCAAAGATAATATGTGCAAGAAAGGAAACTGAAAACCCTAACTAAATAATGACAATATTCACAAACTGCAGACTCTAAAATAGCCAGATTTCTCGTTATGCCACATAAATATTTTCAGAATTTAAATTTTAATGTGAGATACTTAAGAAAACCCTTCATGCATTCATTAAAAAAAATTCAGATGATAAACCCGGGATTAAAAACTAGCTAGGCTCTTTCAAGAAACACAATCTGGGAGTTGGCTGGTTCAGCCGAAAACTTCCCCTAACGCCCAGTAATCTAAAAAAAAGGATTTCCTGCACAGCTTACAATCAACCATTAACATAGAGGGAAAAAACGATAGTGAAATCCAGATCAAATGGAGATACCTGCCATTATATTTCAGAATCTAAACTATCATTCAAACCCTAGAGATCAGACAAGATACCTGTGTCTGAATCAATCTTCATCAAGCTAAAATCAATAGCTGAAAATAAAATTATGCAGAAAGAATAAAAGATCTTACAGCATTTCAGGAAGAGTAACACCAGCAAGATTTTTAACCCCAAAGTCTTTTTTTATTGCACAAAAATGACTACAAGAGAGCTTTTTTTAGCACCAGACTCTCAGATCTAATCTGATCTCAAATGACCCCTAATATCCTATTTAAAGGAAAAATTCCCAATGGCTAGTTCGAGTGATCCATGTCAAAATGATCTCGACCATCGATGAGGATCAAGATTTCTTTTAATCTCATCCGTCAAATTTTTAAATGCATTTTAATATATTAAAAAATTAAAATTCTGCATTTATTTACTCAAAATTTGACTTATTATTATTTATTTATTTTTTAAAATTTTTTATTTTATTTTATTTTTATTATTTTTAATTATTTTTTAATTTATTTAATTTTAATTTTATTTTTAGTATTTTTAATTTTATATATATATATATATATTTTTTTTTTTTTTTTTTTTTTTTTACTTTATTAATTATTACTATCTATTATTTGATGTTTTAATTTTCTTAATTTTTATTTTTGGATCCTCGAACTTAGCCTTTGGAAAAATCACCTAGGACCTAGGACTTAGGACTTATGAGGGGATTAAAACATTTTCTAACCCTCAAGACACTTTATTTACATGATGACTTTTACAATTTTACATCTCAAGGGGGACAACCCATTTGACATAGATCACTCAGTTCTGCGACCAACTATAACCCTCATAGATCACTCAGTTCTGCGACTAACTATAATCTAGCAGATCAACACACTAGGATTCCCCTAAGATTCTAATGACAAAATTCATTCCGGCTTTAGGGTTAGGCTGAAGGAAAACTCTGCCGATCATGGATCGGTGAGACAAAAGCCCTTCCGGAATGTAGATTATCACTAGAAAATTAGGTCCACCTAGGCAATTTAAATACATGACTCAGCTCTGCTAAGATTATTTACAATTCACACATGCAAACTGGGTTTTCAACATAATATGATCAAGTCGACGATGACTGTCGAATGGCATGGACATGTCAATCAAGCGCTACCCTTTGGCGAAGAAAAGGGGGTGTATCGCTAAGGGTAGTTGACACGTAGTGGTCAACAGGGACCAAAAAAAAAATCCTCGGGGCGCTGCCCCAGACCTCGTAGAGGGGGACTACCCGCCCCCCTTAAACCCCCCGGACAAGGGGGGCTTCCGCCCCCCATCTAACCCCCCGATTCACTATGTGGGCTAGTTGTGGAAAGAATATAATACAACCCAATAATGCAATGATGAGATCCTTCATTAGCAAAAAAGAATCAAAATTCAACAGGGAACATCTGACAAGCAGCGTATGGATTCAATTGAGAGCAAACAGGTTCGCCGGATTGAGCCATAGGGATGACATTCGATGCCATAGGGCATCCTTTGTATTGTATCTCTAATCCTATTCTCTTAGATAGGATTTCATTTCCATCATTAGTTAGTTTTCTTTTCATGCATTTATATTTTATGTCTTTATCTTTCATGTGTTAGAATAGGATTTCTATTCTAGCAGATGTTCTATATATTTGATGATGTATACATGATGATTTTGATTTTGAGCGAATAGCTATTTGATGTTACTTTGTTTTCTTGGATACAAGATTCTAGATTCTCACATTCCTTCAGCGAAGCAACATGTCCCCAAGTGGAGCTAGATGTTGATCACACTGTCAACAATACAAGAAGCAAAGTACAAGGAGGTCGACAGATTTTTTTGAAGATCGATATCATCATTTAGCTTCTAGTCTTATCATTGTAAACCGAAGTGTTGCAAGTTTATTGTAAATGTTTCTAGTATGACCATTAAGCCATGTAATAACACCTAGGTAAGCCTGTGATTTTTGTCAAAGGGTTCCATCCTAGGGAGTGTTTTAACCTCCCCAAATTGTGTGTGGCAGAGTTTTTCTCCCAGATAATACCCCAAAGCTAGAGTGGAATTCATTGACAATGTCTTAGGTGAGTCCTAGTGTTTATCAAGTCTATGTAAAAGTGTGTTTAGAAATAATTTTAGTGCATTGTTACTCATAGTCAGACACCATGGCTAAATTATTGGATTGTAAATGCACTTGGTTTCATACTCATATTGTGTCGCAAAATTGGGTAGTGTTTTGAGGGTCTATGGCGAAATGTGTTTTTCCCTTCTAAGAGTTGATATTATAATAATTTGATGTAAAAAATATTTTAGTGCATGGTTACTCATAGTTAGACACCATGGCTAAAATATTTGATGGTAGAAAATAGTTAATCCCCTCTAGATTCAATTAATTAATTTTTTTTGCAAAATTAAACAAAAATCCTAAGCCAAAAAATTAATTAGATTTGAGTCAAAAAAATGAGAGTAATTAAATTCTCTTGAGTGGAAAATAATCAAAAAATTTGTGGGTCAAAAAAAAAAAAAATTGGAGGTCTTCCACCAAGGGAAAAATGGAATTTTTAAGAAAATTTGACCCCTTTGACCTTGTTGCTTAAGTCAAAGTCAAATTTTTGAGGATATTAGTCCAAAATAATAATTTTTGGATTAATAAAAAATGGTTTTTAAGAGAAATTCGAGTTTTTCCTCAAAAATAATATATTGACAATGTAGATTAAAAGAAGATCAAGATATTTTCAACGGATGAGATTATTTTGATGAGGATCAAGCCAACTAGTCATTATTTCCACTTGGAGGGGTTTATTTCTCTCTCATTTTCTATATAAGGAAGCTAGTAAGCTTCTCTTGTCATCTTTGAGTTTGGATAGTCTTGAAAATCATTTGTAACTGAGCAAAGATCTGCTGGATATTTTTTGCACTTAATAAAAAGTCATTGGAGTTCAATTCAAGGTGTATCTCATTTGTTGATCTATGGTATGTGTTGGATGTTTATTGGACATGCTTTGAGCTATAATATTGTTGATTATTTTTCAATTGCTGCGCAACAGAACATCTATTGGTACAGGTATCTTGCCTTAGGTGTTGGGTGAGAGTAAATACTTTACATCTAACAAAGTCTGGCAGGTATCTCCAGGCTTATAGATCTATTGTACGAATCAGGCCTCTCTTGTTCAATAATCTATCATTGGAAGTGCATTGTTATAGGTTGTTGCACCCCTTGGGCTTCAAGTTCATAGACTATGAGGGGATCACACCCTTGTTTGGCTCCATGTCTTAATCTAACGAATTTTCTATGCAAGAGGGTTTTGTTATCACACAAAAATTTTAAAATTCTATTTTCTCAAAACTATTTCAAGTTTATTACTGGGGTTTTAAAGATTTATTCTGCTAATAAGAGCAATTTTTTATTTATTTATTTAATTTTTTTTTTTTTTTGTGAATATTGTGAAATATTTGTATATAAATCTAACCCTTGTTTATTTTTTGAAGTTTTGTAAACAATTATTGGGGTTTTGGGGTTTTATTTCAATTTTTGTATATATTGGGCTCTTGGGGTCTTCTTCTTTTCATTTGTGCAGGTGATAGCTCAAGGGTTTGAAGCAACAATATTTTGTGGGATATTCATTCAAGAGAGGAAGACTGATCTAGGCCCTTGAGGGTAAGATCTAGCCTCTACAGCTTCTAGAAACTCAACGCTCGGCCAGAGAAGGAAGCCACTAGCTTTTGGAGGCCTTTTGGAGAGGTTTTGCAGTGAGATTTTTCATTTTGCAGGGGTTTGAGTTCTCTTTGGGGTAGCCACTAACCCTTTTAGGGCTTTTCTAGCTTGGTTACGGGCTCTATGAGCTCTTTCCTCCTCTGTTGTAGCCCTAAAGGGGCTCCTCTTGGTGGTCGCAACCCTTTTTAGGTGGTCACGACCTCTTATTGGGGTTTCTACCCAAGCGGCAACCTTTAAAGGCTTAGTCGCAAGGCCCTAGAGGGCTATTTAGGTTGGACGCAGCCCTTAGAGGGCATTTCCCTCTTGGCCGCAGGCCTAGGAAGTCTTTTCACCTAAGCTACTAACCCTTTGGTCCTTTTTTCCTCATCGTTTTGCATTTTTGGGCAAGTTGTGGGGTTTGGCATCATATTCTGGACTAATTTCTATGGTTGCAGGGCTAGGGCATCATTGGAAATTATTTTGGACTGATTTCTTTTGATTTGGATCATAAATTTTGAGTTTTTTGGGCTAACAATTGGCTTTGCAGATTATCTAGCCTCTTGGGCAAGGGTTTCAAGTGCCAAAGTTGCCAAACAAGCCATCAACCAACCCTAAAAGCCCTAACTTCAGTCACATGAGGGATGATCCATTTGATTCAAGGCTAATACTTGTGTTTCAGGTGTTTAGAAGAGCTCTAGTGCACTTTGGAATGTCAACTAGCCAACTAAGGAGGCCTTGGGGCTAAGGGTTTGCTCTCTAGCCCCAATTTTCTCATTTATGTTTAATGATCAGATCTGATATCTCCTAATAACAACATTAAAATCTCTGAATACACACCCTAAATAAGCCCTAAAAATCATTGGCATAAGTCTACATTCATTTCACAATAAATCTCAATTGATAAGAAAGACTTATTTCATGATTTCTACGGTTTTGTAGCCAATTTTGGGTAGTTGATACGACTATTTCCGAGTCTATCTCTGAATACTTCTGAATCTGATATAAATATTGCAGCAGTGAAATTTATGAGTTTTGGTGTTAAAATTTGACTCTAAACAGTCCTAATACATTTAAGAAGTCATAATAAGCTTGGTTTGGCAAAGCAACATAAGTAGTTTTGCTCTAATTGGATAAATTAATCATTGTTGTCTTGTTGGTCACACTTTGCATTTTGCATCACTGGCATAGTTGTGCATTTCAAGATTTGCATATAAGTGTGTTGTTGTAATGTTCTCAATGGAAAAATACAGTAGATAACAAAAACAAAAAACTAGTTACAACTATAAAATCCAAGCATGCACAATCATACACAAATAAATGCTGAAATGTGGGCAAAAATTCTCAGCTATTGTATTAATATAATAAATTATGAGTACAATAATTTTGATAAGATAAACTTAGGTTTGTTATAGCGAGCAAGGCCAAACTGAGGTGTTAAAGCAATAGCTCCAAGTTTCGGAAAAGCTCCCAGAAGAAATTGCGCCCTATTTGGTGTAGACTTTCGCTGCAATTGGAAACAGACTTGAATTTGACCCCTTAAAAGTGCCCAGAAATTTCTGCAATTTTTGTTAAAGTCTCCTCACATAAAACCCACAAAAGATTTGGGCAAATTTTATTGACCACTCGGGACCCAAAATTTAAGCTCACTCCTCCCAACTGGCTACCAAATAATTTTGTTGTTTGAGGCACCAAAACTCCTCCAAAAATTCTGCAAAATTAGGAGCCGACTCTTTGATGCTAGTTCAACAAAACCCAAAAATGTTTTGGGCTAATTCCAACCTCCCGGAATTACTCAAATTTGGTGTTTGCCCTCCTCTACTGGTTCTGCGTCCCCCTCAAGCTATTGTTGCAAATATGGCCCTGTTTCCTTACCCAAATGGCTGTATAATTCTCTACAAAATACTCCCGATGGGTAAGAGGGAAACTCCTTCCACAACCTTGCACAACTCAGCTAGAAACAACTCCATGAAATTTTGCCCAACAATAGATTGCGTAGGCCCTACGAATGTTGAATTTGGTTATCACCGAAGTAGCAATCTCCCGCCTTGAAACTCTCCACAAAATTTGGTCCAATATCAAGGGATTTGCTTCTAAATTCTCTAATTGGATTTTCCTTTGAAGACCCCTTAACCAAGCAAATCGATTTCTACCACTACGTCCTCCTGAAAGTTTGTACTGACTAAATTATGGCTGGAAATGACCCACAAACTCCAGCGATCTCCTCTCCAATAAGCTATGAAATTCTCTCCTAGGGTGACACTCGAAGTTCACCGAAGGTAGAGGTGGAATTCCCGCTTGGGAATTCCTTGTGCTAAACAACACTGGTTTACTTGGCTAAACAACTCAAAGAAACTTGTGTTCAAAAGTTAGATTGTCAAAAAGATAGCAAATGGAGGCCTCCTTGCCTTATTTATAGTAGCTGGTCCTCTCTCTCTTCGTGGACCCCAGTTTCCAGTAACTCACCCCTTTTTTTCTCTTTTTTCCTTCACAAGTACAAATTATCCCCAAAGGGTTGAATTGCCTCTTTTTCGTGGTCCCCACATTCCACTAAGCTTAAATTTGTCCTATTCTCCTAAGTCGTTATGCCTCCTGTTGCACACGTTTTGTCAAAGTTTCAAGGAAGCAGAAGTACCAAATTTTTTCAACAGATTCAGATCATCTATCAACAATTCATATGTCATTGTAAACCCATTTTGCAAATTATGTAATGTAAATGATGCTAGTAAGACCGTGAATGTATGTAATAATCTAAGTAAGCCTATTATTTTGGCGAGAGTTCCATTCTATGAGGTTTTTTGTCTCACTGATTCATTTGTGTTTCTAAACACAGATGGTCGGCGGAGATTTTTCCTCCAACCTCACCCCAAAGCTAGGGTGGAATCCTTTGTCAAAGTCTTAGGTGAATCCTACTGTGTTCTAGTTGAGTCTTATGTAAAAGTGATTTGAGAATAATTTAAGCTATTTGACTAAATTATTTTATTACAAATCACTTGGTCTACTAGCTCATATTGTGTCACAGATTGAGTATGTTTTTAATTGTCTAAGTCAAATGGGTATTCCCCCTTTGAGGGTTGAATTGTAAATCTTATGTAAAAAATATTTTAATGCATGATCCCTCTTACTTGGACACCATGGTTAAAATATTATAGGATTGAAAAAATAATTAATCCCCTCATGTGTCAATAAATTAAATTTTTTGGCAAAATTAAATTAAAATCCTAAACCAAATTTTTAATTAATTGGAGTCAAATTTAAATGTCTCAGGAAAATTAAATGTTCCAAGTGAAAAATTCGTGGGGCTTAAAATAATTAATTTTTGGAGGTCTTCCACTAAGGGAATATTGGATATTTTGAAAAAAATTGGACCTTTGGACTTTAGTAGTTAAGTCAAAGTTATTTTTTTGAGGAAATTATCTCAAAATAATTAATTTTGAGCTAATTAAAATGGAATTAAATGATAAATTCGAAAATTCTTCAAAAATAAAAATTTAACGGCTAAGATTAAAAGATGATGAAGTATTTTTTGACGGCCAATATTATTTTGATAAAGATCAAGGAAACTAGCTGTTATTTTTTACTTGGAGGATCTATCTATAAATTAGAGAGTCATTTGAATCTATAGCCATTTGATATTTGGTTAAGAAGTTGCTGCTGAAGCATCTGTGTAAACTATTGTCCCATTGGGAACTATTTTTTCTATCATAATAAAGACTTTGGGGTGCAACTCGAGGTGTCCATGTTCATTGATTTGTGGTACTTCAATCCTTGGTTTCCAAGTTCACAAACTATGCGCAGGGATCAACTTTGCTTGGATCCTGAATATTTATGTGGTGGACTAAATCTTCGTTAAGGTATTCTATGCATGGGGTTTTTGAAGCATTTTAGCCATTTATCAAAGAAAATAGCCACAAAAATTTTATTTCTCAAAAAATTAAATTTTCATAACCCTTGTTTATTTGTATATTTGTAAAATAATTTTGTAAATTGATTTGTAAATTATTTTTGGTAATTAGGGTTTTGGGATTTTAAGATTTTGTATATATTTGGGGTTTGGGTGTTTTATTTTCATTTTGTAGGTGAGATCTATTGAAATCAAGAGAAGAGCTTGAAGTAGAGCTAGATCTAGGCCCTTGAGGGTAAGATCTAGTCTTTAGAATTTTTTTGTAGAGCTAGCCATTGAGAAATTGTAAGAAAACTCGGATCGGGAAGAGAATTTTTTTTTGAAGCAAGGGCTTCAAGTTTTAGGACTCTCGGGCACGGGTCCAGCCTCCTCTAGCCAAACGTCATCCTCCAAGGCCCCTGCGTTAGCTTTTCTGGCTTCCTGGAGGCAGGTCGTAGCCTCTAAGTGCGTTGACCCTCCTTCCTAGCCCCTGCATTGGGGTTTCTAGGCCATTTTTGGCCTAGCCATGGCCTTGAAGTCTCAACCTCCTTTTTCCACCCTAAATGACTGCCCTTTGGGGAATCTGTGTGCTTTTCAACCCTAAAACCCTAGTCGCTCCCTTTTCCTCGGCCTCCTAGCCCCAACGTCCAACCCCTTAGGGCTTTCCTTACCTCATTTCCCTCCGTTTTCCCTCCTTGGCCATTTTTGACCCCTGATTTGCCTTTCTTTAGCCTCTAAGCCTCAATGCTATCCCTATTTGGCCTAGTGTTGGCCTTCTCTAGCCCTAGTTTGGCCCTTGTCCACCTTTGAAATTTTTAGGACTAAATACTTGATGGTTTTGCAGGTTTTTGGGCTTCAAAAGTTTGATTTTCAGGTGGCATCCTTGTCCCAAAATTTTGGACAGCTTGGGCAAGTTCATCTTTGAGGCCTTAGGCTTAAGGTTTGCTCTCTAAACCCTCATTTTGCCTTTGTTTTATTACAACAATGATATCAGTGATATAATAGCCCTAAAAACATATCTGAATTGGTCAAAATCACTCAAAATTGCAAAATTTTAATTTTCCTAAATTTTGGCCACTTGGGCATTTAGGAGCTAGCTTAGTTCTAAATATTTTCTTGTTGGAGTTTTCTGCATAAGTCCCTGAATCAGATCTGCAATTTCTGAATCACATAGCTAAAGAGGGCTCAAAAAATTGATTTTTCAGTTTTGGTAAATTTTTCCTATTTTTGGGCATTGGTTTTAGCATCATTAGCTCGCTGATCTACTAATTTTTTTACTGCTGTTATAAGATATATCGGATCTGATCTAGAATTGAATATTGCATCTTGAAGTGGCTTAAAACTCATATTTTATTTTGGCAAGTTGTTGGGCATTTCACTGATCATTGCTAATCACTTTTGACTTGTTATCCATTGAATCTAGGATACTTTTCTCATTGCTGTTATAACTTTCTTAATGTTGTGATAACAATCACATATAATATCCTATGAGGTTTGAAAATTGTAAATTTACCTTGGATAAACATTGAAAAATTTTCTACCTCATAAGTTTGACAATTTTAATGTTAAAGTGATCTCTCTATTGCTATCATAAAATCAAGCAGTGTTGAAATGTTATGATTAATTTTGGAATCTAACATTTGCTTATTCTTAGAATTTGTTAACTTGATGTTGATTTTTGTAGCATCAGTTGTGTTCTAGCCACGAAATTTGGTGGAGGGGTTAGAATACATGTATTCTCCAAAACCCAAAAATCGTTTCTAGAAATTCCACCTAGAGACGACTTAATTAAAATAATCAATCTTGTTTTTAATGGTGCCTAAGCCTAAATTTAGGAAAATTGATTAATTAAAGGGTATTAATTAAGTCATGGTGAAATCTTCTAAAAGAAGACACAGATCGAGTTCTAGTTAATCTTACCATTGATTATGTTTTAATCTTGGCCGTTGAAGCCTCAACGAGAGATTATAAGAAAAAATTCAATAGGGTTTGGAGAACATACTTGGAGCCACCAGAAATTTGATATTGTTGGGAAATCGAACTCCAGAGTAGCAGTGAGTTGCCGGAGGCGATTCAGTAAAGTCGAAGCAGTGAGAGAGGGGTAGGGATAGTAAGGCCAGAAGAAAGTTTTTCCAGTGCGGTGAGTGCATAGCAGAGAGACAGATAATTCCACAGAGAGGTTGATGCAGTGCAGAGAGGCTGATGCAGTGCAGAGAGGCAACGCATAGCTTCAGAGGGAGATCCGTATTTTGTTGAGGAGAAGTCGAAATTCAGTGCCAGAAGCCAGAGTGGGAGCCCAAGGGTAAGGAAGATCGCGTTTCCAGAGTAGCGGTTGATTAGTCAGCAAGAGAGACACTAGTCCAAGCTGCATGACGCAGAGGCAGCGCAGAGCAACTCATCTTGAGCCAAGGTGAGTGTCTGATCACCGGTGGAAGTGAGATTTTTCTCATTAGACTTTTGTTATTCATTTTCTCTATATGGAAAGCTAGATTTGAGCTTCCATAGATTTGTACTCAGATTTACTACTACATAATAATGAAACCCTCAGTTGTTGCATCGGTTTTCCCAAGTTGGGTTTTTCTGGGGACATTGGTCCAAAAATAACAGTGTTATTTGTGTGTGTGTATCTATGTCGATTTTTAGTAGCATTGGATGTGCTTTAAGTTTCAAAATTCGTAGGAAGGCTTAGACACATGCATTCTCTAATACCCAGAAATCGTTTTGGGAAATTCCACCCAGAGACAGTTTTATTAAAAATATTAATTATTTTTAGTGGGACCCTAAGTCTGAACTTAGGAAATTACAATAATTAATGGGTATTAGTCTAAACTATGGGTGAAACTTCTAGAAGAAGGCAAAGATCAAGTCAATATGATCCTAGCCATTGATTAGAGTCTAATTTGGGTCATTGATTGATCAACGAGAGGATTATAAGAGAAGGCTTGATGTGCACTTGGAGAACACATCGAATGAAGATCAGAAGATCGATTTTTTGAAGCAGAGAAGCTGCCAGAAAGAATTTCGAAGAGATCTTTTGCGGTGAGGGGCAAAGATAGTATTCGGAAGAGGGAAGTTTTCCTGGGCCGGAGAGTACAAGGAAGAGAGGGCAAAACGATGTCCAAAGAGAGGCTGACCCTGGCCCACGCAGCGCTGAAGCAGTGGCAGCGCAAAGCCTAGAGGGAGATCGGATTGCTGCTGAAGAAATTGAGTTTCAAAAGTCGGGAGCCGGCATGTGAGACCTGGAGGTAGAAAATCGAAGTTTCTGGGCAGCAGAGGATCCGGAAGAGGAGCAACATAGCCCCTAGCAGAGGTGACGCAGAAACTGCGTATGGTTGACGTAGTTCTGCACAGAGGTTGACGCAGAAGGGATGCAGAGCCTCCTTCCAGCGAGATCAGGGTCATATTCTTCCAATGACAAGGTGAGATCATATCACTATTTGTTTTGTCCAGTTTCTCTCTGTATCGGATAACCAATCGGGCTTCCAACGAATTGTACTCAGATGTACTACTGCATAATAATAAAACCCTCAGAGTTGCCGCACTGGTTTTCTCGCATTGGGTTTTTCCGGGGACTTTTGTCTAAAAATAACAGTGTCATTGTGTTGTATCTATTTCTTGTTCAGTTTCTTGTTTCCGCTTACAAATTTAAATGGTGTAGGCTGCAGTGTATTAGTTTCGATATTTACTGTAGGAAATAGTAACTTGATTTAGAAGTTAACAAGTAGGAGAAATTTAATCAATCGCTACAGTAGGAATTTGGGCATCCAAATTTTCACAATTTGTTCTTCCAGTGTTTTGTTTCTTCCGCAGTATTTATTTCGTGAAGGCTGCAGTGTATATGTTTCGATATTTTCTGTAGAGAACTGCAAATAATTTGTTTAGTTAATTTAACAAATAGAAGAAATATTATCAGTTGTTGCAATAGAATTCGGGGTTTCCGAATTTTCACACTTGGCACTTAACGCACTCAACATCCAAGTCTTTAAATCTCATTCGTGGTTTAAGTTGTTTGAGCATTGGCATCATTGTGGTTGACATCTAATTAAGGCATTGTTAAGTGTTGATTTTTGGTAGCATTGGATGTACCCTAGCCATGAAAATTGATGGACAGGCTAAGGTACATGAGATCTCCAAGACCCAGAAATCGTTTGGAGAAATTCCATCCGGATGAATAGATATTAAAATAATTAATATTTTTAATGGGGTTCCTAAGTCTAAACTTAGGAAAATTAAAATATTAATGTGTATTAATATAATATGGGTAAGAAAGTTCTAAATAACGAGGATTAAGCCAGATCTAATCTTAGCTATTGATTAGTGACGTAATCTCGGCTGTTGAATCGTCAACAGGAAAAGTATAAGAGAAGTTTTGAGGGTCAGTTGGAGTAACACCAAGAGAGATCAAGAATTCGATTTTCTGGGGCTGGGTTTGCTGAGGAAATTGAGTTAGAGATTAGTTGCAGTGAGGGGTAGTTCACCAAGGGATTTCGATACAAGGCTGAAGAATACATATCAAAGAGGTAGCAAAGTGCCAGAAGAGGCAGTGCAGAGCCTAGGAGGGCTGACGCAGAGGCTAAGGAGGCTAGCGCAGAGGACGCAGAACCCACAGAGGGTGATGCAAACAATGCAGAGGGCTGTAGAGGTTGACGTTGGGCCGAAGAAGCTGCGCTGAGGAGGTTTTGTGGGGCAGACTGAGAGCAAATCAGCCGGGAGAGGGTGATGCAATTCCAGAGGAGTTCCTGGAGCAGTTTTCGCTGTGCAGCACAAGGAACAGTCAGATTCATTATGGGGTTGATTAACCGGTTGCCGATTTGCTGGAATGTTTGTCTCCGAAAAGAGGTACTACTACCAAGGATATTCTTTGAAGGGTGAGCCATTTCTGGCACCCTAGTTGTATTAAAAAATCTGCTTAATAATAAAACCCTCATATATGTTGCACCGGTTTTCCCGCATTGGGTTTTTCTGGGGACGATTGTCCAAAAATAACGGTGTCCCTTGTGTTGTCTCGGTTTATTTCAGTTGTTTTTCTGTATATTTGTGAAGGTTGCAATCGTGTTTACTTCGATGTTTATGTTATTAAATAACTTGTTAATGTAAAGAACAAGTAGGAGATAGTAAACCAGATATTGCAGTAGGGGTTTCTGATGTGTTAGATTTAGGAATTTTCACATGGTATCAGAGCGATTGCAGATCAAAGAGCACTGAAGACACCAGCCAAAGAAATCTGAAAATTTGCCACAGAGAAGCAGTTGTCCCGAGAGACAACGTTGTTCCAAAGCTAAAGAGGCAAGAGGAGGGACACAGTGTAAAGAGGGTGACACATAGGCTCACGCAAAGCTTGCGTCAACATTCTGAGCCTGGAGAAGGGCCAATGCAGAGGCAAAGGGGGGCAGATCAGCCTACTGTAACGACCCATCTCAAATTACAGTCAACATAGGAATATTAGTATGTATACGAGGCATGCATATAATAGCTACATATGCATACGATGCATGCACTGCACTAGTATGCATATTAACTTATTATGAAGGTTCCCAAGTAAAGGATAAATGAAATAATTATTAAAAGTATTGTACTAGTATTCATACCAATTTAATTAAATAAAGTGTCTATGTATGGAAAATAAATTAAATATTAAAAGAATTAATTAATACCCTATTTTAAATATATTAATTTAATTTCATTAATAACATTTTAATTAAATAATAAATAAATATTACTATGGGACAAGGTTAATTAACTTCATAATCCTTTGGCAAGTCATGCTAAGTTACTTAAAGATCCTCCTCTCGAAGTCGGCTGAAATGATAAAGTTCAAAATTCCATCTAATATATATATTTAACTAAAAATCTGATTTAATGTACGTGTAATTTAAAATAAAGATGACTGACTCGAGTAATAAAATATTAATGGATAAGGAGAAGATTGATTGGAAGAAAAGAGGGTGGGATTTCTTTGGAGGGAAGGATCCTTCCCTATATAAAATCTAAAAGGAGAAGTGAGTTGGGGGGGTACTTCTGGACGAAAATTTGGATGGGGAGGAAGAAAATGGAGAATCTGGGAGAGATTTTGTGAAATAACGAATGAGCCTTGGGGCTTAGGATTTCAGATATAGATCTATGAGAATTGGGCCTTGTTCTTAGAGGTTTTGGGCATGGGGGCCAGAAGGTTTCGCTTTCAAAGCCTTTTGGGTTTGGGATCCAGAAACACTGATCCGAGACAGGCAGGGAGGAATTTGATTGGTTTGGTATCAGGAGAACAACATCATCCAAGGATCGACACCAACTCAGAAAAACCAAGTACACACATATGTCTAAATCTAAGTTGCAGGAAACATAAGGTAGGAGGTCGTTTCCGTTCGGAAATGAGTACAAAACGTTGAAACGCATGTTGTTGAGTGGGACCGACGCTCAGAGGCGCATCAACTCTTTGTTGTTGGTGAATTTTCTCATTAAGCTAAGCACAGATGTATGTTATATATATATAAATTTTGTAATGCTTTTTGATGACTCAACAATATCTTTGACAAAGGAAATTTTCCCTATGTCTTCCAACATCAAATCAATACAATGTGCAGCACAAGGTGTCCAAAATAAAGTAGGATGCCTCTCTATAAGCATCCTTCCAGCAACAGCATAATTTGCAGCGTTGTTCGTTTTGACTTGGACAACATGTTCTGCACCTACCTCCAAAATAAACACATCCAGTAAATCACATAAAGTTTTTGCATCTTTGATATGTGTAGATGCATCAACAGATTTGATAAACATAGTCCCCTTGGAACAACTAACCAAGAAGTTTATAAGAGTTCTCCCCTTTTGGTTAGTCCAACCATCTGACATCACAGTGCATCATGTTTATGCCCATGATTCCCTAAAATCCTCTAATCTTTTAATGCAGTCAATCTTTTCATTTTGAAGAATCCGGCCTCTAATGTCATGATAAAAAGGGATTTTGTCCTCTGGGCCAACAGTTGCAATAGCATCAACAACAGGCTGGAAAAATGGATTATTCCTTACAATGCTGAAAGGAATATCACTCCAAAACAAAAATTTGGCCAAACACTTGTCAGTTTGTTCTTTCTTAGTTTTTTTAAGCATTGAAGTGATAGATAGCTGTGAACTAGGTGTGGTTCGAGGAACAAAAAATGATGAGGCAGCTACCAGGTTGGTTGATGCTGCAGTAAAACCACTGCCACTTCCTTGGTCAGCTGACTTTGTTAGTTGCCTCTTCATTTTTGCTTTGGCCTCTCTACTGTGGTCTAAATTTTCCAATGATCTCATGGCTTTTTGGATGATTTTAGGATTTGTATTTGTGCAAGGCCCTACATCAAATCCAGGGATTTAGGCAAAGTGATACTTTAATCTGTACACCCCCCCCGAACATATGGTGCCCACACAACTTGCAAGATAAGTTCATTCTATCAATCCCTCCATCAGGGTCACCAAATTCCCACAGAGGGTCCAATTTCCTTGGCATGTTTGACTTTGAACTTTGAACTTGAAGTTGAAAACTTGAATGGTGATTCGGTGAACCTATGGTAAAATGAGGATTACAATTTACAAGTTACAAACTTACAATTAACATTGTACAAAAACTATAAAAAAATTACATAAAATTTAAGAAATTTTAAGTTTTAACAAATAAAATGAAAAATCAAATGACATTGGACAAATGTCAAAAATCCCATCAAGATTCAAATCAATTCTATTTGATAACACATTGAATTCTTTTGATAAACAATGGGTTATCCAGATTCCAAACACAACCAAAAACATAGAAAAAAACCAAAACAAAGTTACAAAACACAAAATGTTGGTGCCCATACCGATTTTATGGAAAAAATGTCTCCTACTTAGCGCACACTTCGTTTTTCTCCTCCAGTTAGTGGATTCAACTCTCAAATGACCAAGAGCTCACTCCAAGACTCCAAACCCCCATCGCGCGCCTGTCTGCTATCCAAATGAGAAAAAAATTCGTGTTTTTTAGTTATAAATCGCATTGTTCGCAAGGGGCATGATTTTTATGGTAAAATCGCGATTTTTCATAAAAATTGGCGGAAAAAATCGTTTTAATCGGCCGATTATATCGTGACTTTAAAAAAATTCTGTTTTTACGATTTTATCACGATTAGTGCAACATTGGTCGATACTAATGACAATTGCGCCATGAGTGCCCATACACCTCTAGAGAAGAGGTGGGGTGACATCGAGTTGTAGTCGAGAGGACTACATGCAGGGGCAAGTTCCTTGAGGTGCCCAAACGCTTGGATCACATCCGATTACGAGAGCCCTTAAATACAGTAGCATGATGACAGGTGTCGGGTGGAGCAAAGTGTGGAGCGACAAGGCAGTGCTAGAGTGCAGAAGTTTGTAGCAATGCAGTGGAGGTTGCAGGAGTGTGAGAGGCACAGAGGTGTTTGCAGTAATGCAGTGGCAGCAGAGTGAGCATAGGAGAGTAGCAGAGGTGGCTTCAGCATCACGAGGTTCCCAGACCAACTGGGATGTCAATATTTGGGAGAAGTCATTTACTTCTTGGTAACTGAGTTGCAGTGCAACAGTTAGCAGTGGCAGTGCTATGGGCAACATGTTGAGAGGGAGTTGCAGTACAGATGTAGCAGTGGCAGTGGTAGTGTCATGCCAGCAATACAGGAAGCAACAATGCAGTGGATGTGAGGCAACAGGCTAAGCATCAACAAGGTACTGATGCGAAGGATCAGTGTGATGTTTCTATGGTGAAGCATTACTAGAGCACATTCCTCGCTAAGAGGGAGTGTTGATTTTTGGTAGCATCGAATGTTCTCTAGCTATGAAAATGGGTGGAGAGGTTAAGACACATGAGGTCTCCAAGTCCCAAAAATCATATGGAGAAATTCCACCCAGATGAAGAAATATTAAAATAATTAATATTTTTAATGGGGTTCCTAAGTCTAAACTTAGGAAAATTAAAATATTAATGTGTATTAATATAATATGGGTGAGAAAGTTCTAAATAACGAGGATCAAGCCAGATATAATCTTAGCCGTTGATTAGGGACTTAGTCTCGGCGGTTGAATCGTCAATGGAAAAAGTATAAGAGAAGGCTTGAGCGTCAGTTGGAGTAACATTAAGAGAGATCAAGAATTCGATTTTCTGGGGTTGGGTTTGCTGAAGAAATCGATTTAGAGATCAGTTGAAGTGAGGGGCAGTTCAGCAAGGGATTTCGATCCAAGGTTGAAGAATACATATCAGAGAGGCAACAAAGTGTCGAAAGAGGCAGCGCAGAGCTTAGGAGGGCTGACGCAGATGCTAAGGAGGCTAGCACAAAGGACGCAAGCTGCAGAGGCAAACACAGAGGATGCAGAGGCTGACGCAAATAGTGCAGAGGGCTGTAGAGGTTGTGCTGAGGAGGTTTTGTGGGGCAGACTAAGAGCAGATCAATCGGGAGAGGGTGACGCAGTTTGAGATGAGTGCTTGGAGCAACTTTTGTTATCTAGTACAAGGAACAGTCAAAGTCACTGTGGGGTTGATCATTCGGTTGCTGATTTGACGGAATATTTGTCTCCAGAAAGAGGTACTACTGCAAAGGATATTCTTTGAAGGGTGAGCCATTACCGGCACCCTAGTTGTATTCAGAAATTTGCTTAATAATAAAACCCTCATATATGTTGCACTGGTTTTACCTCATTGGGTTTTTCCAAGAATGATTGTCCAAAAATAACGATGTCCCTTGTGTTGTCTCAGTTTATTTAAGTTGTTGATCTGTATATTTGTGAAAGCTGCAATCATATTTACTTCGATGTTTATGTTAATAAATAACTTGTTAATGTAAAGAGTAAGTAGGAGATAGTAAACCAGATATTGCAGTAGGGGTTTTGATATGTTAGATTCAGGAATTTTCACATTAAGAACTCGTTAGATAATTGCTCTATGTTAAAGATCATAATCTTAAGAGGCTTTGATATCTTGGTTGTTTATCTTAAACATTTGACATCTTAAGTTTCATTGGTTATCATTCCAAGTGAGCATTTCAACATTGGTCATTGGCATATCTCAAGTAATCATTGTTAAATTAGACATCTACTCTAAACATCTTGTGGAATATTGGCACTTGTATCTTTAAGCACCTATATTGTCTTAAGATTGTTATCTAATCATTGTTAGGTACTCTAGCTATAAGATAATTCGCACTAAGTACTTAATAACATAAACAATCTTATTTCAAGAAGACTTCACTCAATCTGTCTTGCATAAGCATTCTAAAATTTAGTCTACATTAAGAACTTACCTCCTAGCATAAGCTAGGTTGGTAGACTCCTAAGGCAACCCTTTTCTAATTAGCTTGAGGGATTCAAGTCATCTTAGTGGTTAACACAGTGACCTTGCAGTCGTCAGAGCCAAAGTCTCTGTAGCGCCAAAGGCACTGGGTGGGTGGAACATAGGAGGAGGTATCGTTAATCAGGCCACTGCCTGCTCACTGTTGGCTTCCATTTAACAACCTACTGTGGAGACTATTTCTAAAAACAGTTAAGGAAGATGTTCAACTTAGACTATGCATTTAAGCTAAAAATAACTAGCATCCTTGCATCACACCTAGCTCTTAGGAATTGCGTATCATATAGGATAGTCTATCATATTAAGCAGCGAGTGTCCATCTGGTTACTTGGTTTCAATTTATAATAAACAAGAATTGTGACTCCATAAGGCACTGGTCTCATACTTAAAATCTAATCTAATCATTAATATTACTAAATTCTACCGAGTAGCTAGGCCATTCATTCGTGTCTCCCTAGCGATTTGGTTCCCAACTCATTTTCCTTCACCTCATTTCACAAGGACTACCCCCTAGAGGCTATTGTTGGGAGACAACTAGAACGGAGTGCGCGGAGATCAGAGTGACAATCCCTGCCTTGAGTGATTGTCGCGGTGCCTGTACAATCCAGGCGACAACACCTCCCATATCAAAATTGTCTCCAATGCTTGAATTTCAAAATTGTGCTATGCTTAGCACCACCCACAGAATCTTCGTTGACCTCCTCAGATGGAAAAATCCTAATCAGGGACATTACAACTGTGATAAAAATCAACCTCATTGTGAAGAGAATCTAATTGCATATCTTGTTGAGGAGCTTGAATAATGGTTAATGCTCTTGTTTATTAAGGAACATTATGTATAATTGCTAAAGTGATTTGATATTGTTCTTGTTCCTTTCCATCAACATTAAGATTGCTGATTGATAAAATCACTTTACATTCCTCACTATCTCACTTGGTTTCTAACTTACACATTGAATTGGTGTTTCTTGTTCTTCATTGTCATTATTTTAAAAACATTTAAGTGATTGTGATTAAATAATCAATTGGAGGTTGCTTGTCTCATTGTGACATTTTTTCATTGGTTTTGAAGCACTTTAATTATCAAATCTTCTTCATTGGCACTATTGCTTTAGTGAGATTTGTTTTTGTAATTTTACTTTAAGCACTTGATTTATGCTGACTTGCATTGAACATCTAACTTCAAGTATTTTAACTCAAAGTACTTAAAGGGTCATTGATAATCTCATTCAAAGTTATCACTCATAATCTTGCATATCATTATAGGGTTAGTAGTGCATTACCTACTATACCTCCCAGCATAAGCTTGGTTGAAAGAATATAGGACCACCTTTCTCACCTAGCTTGTGAAGCTCAAACCCTCGCTTGTGGTTAACACGGTGACCTTGTAGTCGTCAGGGCCACAGTCTCTACAACGCCGGAGGCATTTGGGTGATTAGAAACCCAGGGGAGGTATCATTAATAAAGCCATAGCTTTCTTCCCCTTGGTTTCTCTCCACAACCTAAATTTGGGACTAACTTCAAAACAGTTGAGAGAGAGGACTCACTTAGATAGGCTAATCGAAAATTTACCAAGATCTTTCATATCACATAGATCTAGGAGTCGCATCTCATATGGGATAGTTTTTCATCCTAGCAGCAACTGTTCATCCGGTAACTTGGAAATTAATCTATATTGTACAAGTAAATTGACTCCATAAGGCATTGATCTCTCAATACTCTAATTAAATCATGCTAATAATTAAACTTGCCAATCATCATTAACCAAGTTGCTAGGCTATTTAGTTGTCTCTCGAACTTGTCGTTTCTCGACAATTCTATCATCCTCACATTTCGTAGGGACTGCCACTTGTTGACCACTAGAGTGGCACTTGATGGTTATATGAAGACTCCATGCCCAAGGATGATTCAGAGGACACTTGTACCATCAAATATCATCAGTCAATAGAGTTTTTTAACTCTACTTCTATCTTCTCTTCATCTTTCTTGTACCCAGATTCCACACTCTGCGGGGAATTGTAACAAGTGATACTAGTAATGGTGAGTTTTTGAATATGTAACAAGCATAGGATGTTGGGACTCATTCAGCAAACGAGTACACCTTGGAGTGTTTTTTTTATCTAGTTAATTATCTCTTCTTTTTCAGAGGCGGATAATTTTCTGGGTTTTTTCACTCACGTTTTACCCCAAAGCTGGGGTGACGGTTTGAAGGTTGAGCCCCTAACGCATCTTAGTGTCCAGAGTCAATGTATAATACCATACTAGATCACACAAAAAATTTCGTGGAATTTGGTTAGGTCTAGGTAATTTGAGCCCCTAACGCATCTTAGTGTCCAAAGTCAATGTATAATACTATACTAGATCACACAAAAAATTTCGTGGAATTTGGTTAGGTCTAGGTAGTCATTTTTTTAATTTTTTAGATTTCTCGCACTGCGGAAATTGCTATTAAAATTGTATTTGTAATGTAATAAGTGATGTCTAGAGAAGTTGTATGGGGTATGAGTAATGAAATTTGCCCCTCTCGCCCTCAAATTTCTACTATGACACACTTCGATGGGTTAAAAATGTGTTTTGAACCCTCAAAACCCACTTTTCCTAGGTTTAATGGGAAATCTGGCAATTAATTAAGCCAGAAATTAAATAAATTGAGAAAAATAAATATTCACACACGCTAAATGTTGTGGAAATGAGGTTGAAAACTATGGGGAAATTAAAGTGAAGTCCCAAGGTGATGTGGACTCCTAAAATCAAAGAAAGGACATGTGCTCAAATAAAATCGAATTTCTAGCATTAAAAGAAAAAATTGTTGACTTGGAAATTCGAATTTGTGAAATTAGTGCACATCTGGGAGGATTTGGGAGAATATTTGGTGGATATTTTTGTGGGAAATTGTCCTCACATGGCTTACCACCCATATACACTTGCCATTCCATCATAAAATTCGAATTTGGCACATAAAAGAAGAAGAAAATGAAGTTCACTTGCCAGAATTCGATTTTTACACTTGAGATTGGAGCTCCATTGAACAAATTCGAATTTCTCTTTGGAATTGTCACCTCATGCCACTTGTTTAATCACTTCTAGATTGGGATTGAATCCAATGCCATTTGTCATTGTCATGCTTCATTAGGATTTGCTCCCAACTCTCTATATAATACAATCACGGGCTCTCATATTGTATCATGTAATACGAGCTATTGTGCTTGAGGAGACTCTGCAGGATTGTATTCACTAGTAGCAATATACTACAACAGTCTTTGGGGTAAAGCGTGATGGTGTTATTCTCCTTGCATGTGTGGTAAATTCTTGTTGTTGTTATGCTTCTATTTATTTCCTTTTGTCATTATTTTTTTGATGTTTGTTTCAAGTTATGTTAGTATGCAGCTATCTCATATTAGCATAAGAATTAATTATTTGCTTTAGGCAAAGAAATCTTTTAGTGGATAATATATGTATCTCTAGGAATTATTTCCACTACACTTATTTAATTTCATGTCGATTTAATGATTTGTGGTGAAGTTTTGTAGATGAATCATTACTTGGTCAAGCTTTTCAAGTGTGAAAGGAAATTCTCGGAGGAATCAACCCATTCTTGAAAAGTGTTCAAAAAGAACCCGCATGTTTTGAATTACAAAGTCTCATCTATATCTTATTTGTGTCTTGCAGGGATTCTTTTGAATTTCTTAAAGCTTTTATTTCTTGCATCAAAATATCAAACTTGGAAAATTTTATTTTTTACATATTGTACTTCATTTATCAATATCTGGCTATTTCAAAGAGCTAAGTCATGGCTAGTCAAAGAGGAGAGCTTTCTCATACTCTTTGGCCTAGTCTCTTGTAAATTATTTTTGTAACATACTTTGTTGTCATCTTGATCTAACATTTGAGTTATTTTTGTATCCTTCTAAGCAAGATAGTTTCCATGTTTTGATTTGTAGACTCATTCATCTTGAAAGCATTTATAATATCTTGTGCTAACAATTTAGTGTTTCACTTTTCAGGGTTATTTTGGCTTTCCATTTGAAAGCATTTCACTTCATTCTAAGCAAAATACAATTTCATTTCTTAAAGAGCAAATACTTGAAAGGCACTGGTTGTTTATGTATTTCATGCTTATCTTATGATGGTTATTGCTCATATCAAAGTTTTGCTTGTAAATCTTAAAGAGATAATCTATTTAACTCTAACAATTCTCCTAGAAACTCACATTCTTTTTAAATTAACTTTTCATTAGGGACCACCCCCCTTAGCTAACCTAGGAGATAGCTCAAACGGAGAGTGTCGGGATTAATGTGACAACCCCTTCTCTGAGTTCCCTACCACCAACCACACCTAGTGGGGTTGAGGGCTTTTCTCACTTACTTGTATGGAGGTGTAGGCGGTAGGGTCAACAAATTTGGCGTCGTTGCTGTGAACAAGTCTTCTTGTACTTGGGAGATATGACTAACTTTTGGTTTTTTCATGTTGGATTTTAGAGTTAGATTTTTGTTCAAGTGGTGACTCCACTTATTTAATTTTCTGCAAGGATTTCTGCTTGAAGCTTGCTTCTTGTAGATTTCTTGTTAATCTTGGACAAGAGCCTCTCTCTGGTATCCATTTGCTCTTTCAGGGTCAAGTGAGCATGACATCATGAATGATTTGTTCGCCCCTTGTAATTTTACTAACATTTCAAGCTACCTGAATCTCATTCCGGATAAAGCCATTGAGGCTATTGAAGAGTTGCCTAGTTTTCTAGGTGACAATGCCATCAGTACTGAAACTCACCTTAGGAATTTCCACCTTTGTGTGAGCAAATGTTGCCATGATATTAACCATGAGGATGTTAAAATGAGACTTTTCATCTTTTCATTGATGGAAATGCAATGGATTGGTTCATAAAATTACCTGCTAACAGTTTTGATTCTCTAGAATCAATCATTGACGCCTTTGAAGAAAATTATGGAGATGATAGAATGATCAAAGTGAAAGCAAATGAGAATGATAAGGATCTCATCAAGGGGTTGACTCAAATGATTAAGGATATGCAACTCAACCAAGTTCAACTCATTAAGACCACGGAGGTAAATCATGCACAAGCAATAAAGTCTATAGAAGTCAATCATTCTAATCAAATGAGCTTTATTCAAAACAAGTTGCTCACCATGGAAGAAAAACAAGTGCAATTGATCAACACCATGGAAACAAATCATGCCAAGGAAATAAGTGTTATGAAGGCTAATCAAGTCACTTTTTAGAATAGGTTGGATGAAATGGAAAGATTACAAGTACAAAAATTCCAACTTAAGTTAAATGACGAATGGGAAGAGAACAAAGAAACAAATCATAAGCCTCCCGGTCCACTGAAGAAATCTTCATCTCATTATGAGGAGGTCATTTACTCCATTGAAAAATGGCTAATTGATGGAAACTTGGACAGCAAGGAAACTGAGGGGATTCAGGTTTATACGTATGAGATTGATCCATCACCCATGTTAGAGCAGAAGCAAAATGGACAAAGGCAGATCAAAGAAGTCTTGGATACTTCGAATTTTCCATCAGAGCATCTTCAAGATCAGGCAAAAAGGTCTACTTTGATCACCTCAACATCAACATCACAACTCTATTCAGAAGAAAAGGAAAAAGCAGAAAGAATTTGGTAAATCTGATGACCATGTACAACACAGTGTTGGGATAGATCAAAGTCCTAAGCTATTCAGAATTGGAAAGGGCACATCAGAAAAACCACCAATGGATCTACCCGAAAGTAAGCAGGTTCTCAGCACAGACTTCATTGAGGACATCTGATGCCATGGGGTATCTTTCCGTATCACATTTCTAATCTTATCCCTCATCATTTGATTTCATGAATTAATTGCCATTTATGCTTTTAGAACAAATTTCCGTTTCTATACTTTATTTCAATTAATGATATTGTGAATGGATACTGCTAATATATGTCTTTTGTCGGTTGATGCAGATTCTAGGTTTTTGCACACTATCACTTTGTATCTAGCATGCATCCCTATATGGAGCCAAATGTTGACCATTGGAGTGGCACCTGATGATTATATGAAGACTCCATGCCCAAGGATGATCTAGAGGACATTTGTACCATAAGATATCATCAGTCAA
The DNA here is from genome assembly GCA_000404065.3 of Pinus taeda. Classification (NCBI taxonomy): domain Eukaryota; kingdom Viridiplantae; phylum Streptophyta; class Pinopsida; order Pinales; family Pinaceae; genus Pinus; species Pinus taeda. The sequence continues at coordinate 5,628 of APFE030187307.1, read as the reverse complement.
CAAAGCTTTTTAACTCTACTTCTATCTTCTCTTCATCTTTCTTATACCCGGATTCCACACCTTGCGGGAAATTGTAACAAGTGATACTAGTAATGATGAGTTTTTGAATCTGTAACAAGCATAGGATGTTGGGACTCGATCAACAAACGAGTACACCTTCAAGTGTTTTTTTATCTGATTAATTATCCATTTTTTTACAAAGGCGGATAATTTTCTAGATTTTTTCACTCAAGTTTTACCCCAAAGCCGGGGTGACAGTTTGAAAGTTGAGCCCCTAACACATCTTAGTGTCTAGAGTCGATGTATATTACCATACTAGATCACACAAAAAATTTCGTGGAATTTGGTTAGGTTTAGGTAGTCATTTTTTTATTTTTTAGATTTTTTGCACTACGAAAATTGCTAATAAAATTGTATTTGTAATGTAATAAGTGATGTCTAAAGAATTTGTATGGGATATGAGTAATGAAATTTGCACCTCTCACCTTCAACTCTCTACTATGACACACTTCGATAGGTTAAAAATGTGTTTTGAACCCTCAAAACCCACTTTTCCTAGGTTTAGTGGGAAATCTGGCAATTAATTAAGCCAGAAATTAAATAAATTGAGAAAAATAAACATCCACACATGCTAAATGTTGTGGAAATAAGGTGGAAAATTATAGGGGAATTAAAGTGAAGTCCCAAGGTGATGTAGAATACTAAAATCAAAGAAATGGCGTGCTCAAATAAAATCGAATTTCTGGCATTAAAGGAAAAAACTGCTTGCTTGGAAATTCGAGTTTGTGAAGTTAGTGCACATCTGGGAGGATTTGGGAGAATATTTGATAGATATTTTTGTGGGAAATTGTCCTCACATGGGTTACCACCCATATACACTTGTCATTCCATCATAAAATTCGAATTTGGTACATAAGGGAAGAAGAAAATGAAGTCCACTTGCCAGAATTCGATTTTTACACTTGGCATTGGAGCTCCATTCAACAAATTCGAATTTCTCTTTGGGATTGTCACCTCATGCCACTTGTTTAATCACTTCTACATTCGGATTGATTCCAATGCCATTTGTCATTGTCATTCTTCATTGGGATTTGCTCCCAACGCTCTATATAATACAGTCATGGGCTCTCAGATTGTATCATGTAATACGAGCTATTGTACTTGAGGAGACTCTGCAAGATTGTATTCACTACTTGCAATATAATACAACAATCTTTGGGGTAAAGCGTGATGGTGTTCTTCCCCTTGCATGTGTAGTAAATTCTTGACTTGTTGTTATGCTTCTATTTATTTCTCATGTCATTATTTCTTTTATGCTTGTTTCAAGTTATGTTAGTATGCAGCTATGTCATATTAGCATAAGAATTAATTATTTGCTTTAGGAAAAAAAACCTTCTAGTGGATAATAGACGTATCTCTATGAATTCTTTCCATTGCACTTATTTAATTTCATATCGATTTAATGATTTGTGGTGAAGTTTTGTAGATGAATCATTATTTGGTCAAGCTTTTCAAGTGTGAGGGGAAATTCTCGGAGGAATCAACCCATTCTTGAAAAATATTCAAGGAGAACCCGCATATTTTGAATTCCAAAGTCTCATCTATATTTTATTTGTGTTTTGCAGGGATTCTTTCAAGTTTCTTAAAGATTCTATTTCTTGCACCAAAATATCAAACTTGGAAAAAATTATTTTTTACATATTGTACTTCATTTATCAAATATTTGGTTATTTCAAAGAGCTAAGTCATGGCTAGTCAAAAAGCAGAGGTTGCTCATACTCTTTGACCTAGCCTCTTGCAAATTATTTTTGTAACATACTTTGTTGTCATCTTGGTCTAACATTTGAGTTATTTTCGTATCCTTTTAAGTAGGATAGTTTCCATGTTTTGATTTGTAGACTTATCCATCTTGAAAGCATTTATAATATCTTGTGCTAACAATTTAGTGTTTCACTTTTCAGGGTTATTTTGGCTTTCCATTTGAAAGCATTTCACTTCATTTTAAGCAAAATACAATTTCATTTCTTAAAGAGCAAATACTTGAAAGGCACTAGTCGTTTATGTATTTCATGCTTATCTTATGATGGTTATTGCTCATATCAAATTTTTGTTTATAAATCTTAAAGAGATAATCTATTTAACTCTAACAGTTCTCCTAGAAACTCACATCCTTTTTAGATTTATTTTTCAATAGGAACCACCCCCCTTAACTAACCTAGGAGATAGCTCAAAAGGAGAGAGTCGGGATTAGTGTGACAACCCCTTCTCTGAGTTCTCTGCACCAACCACACCTTGTGGGGTTGAAGGCTTTTCTCACTGACTTGTACGTAGATGTAGGTGGTAGGGTCAACAACCCCCATAGCCTACCTTAGGGAGACAACTAGAACAGAGAGGGCAGGGATCAGAGTGATAGCCACCGCCCTGAGTCGTTGTTGCATTCACCTGTACAATTTGGGCGACAACACAGCCCAACACAGCCCAAGTCATCTCTTTAAAAACAAGCCAACAAATGTCTTCGTTCGTGGTGGAGAAGGCAAAAATGACATTTTTTTGACTCAATAATAAATTTCATTCTTGATTTACAAAGCCCAGTAAGGGTCTATTACATGATGACAAGGACTAAGACTCGAGATACAAACCCTAGAGAACTCAATGGGTGCTTTTGACCTAGAGACAAAGTAAATAAGCATGAAACCCATGCTAATAAATAAATTTTCTTTTACAAATAAATTTTCTTTCTTTATACAGTAAATTATGATTAAAACACAATTATGAAAACTGACATTGGTTACATTCTTCAACATGTAGGACACTACAGCTCTGTAATTCTAGTTCATCTCCTCATGAGGCTAAGAACGAAAGCATGTTTATATGAACTTGGGGATGCTCCTAGCTTGATCAATCACCTCGATGAAGGAAATTTTCCCCACATCCTCGAGCATCAAATCAAGACAATGTGCAGCACATGGAGTGCAAAACAATGAACAATGCCTCTTCATAAGCATTCTACCAACAACCACATAATTAGTTGAATTATTTGTTATGATTTGCACCACATCATGCGAATTGATCTCCTAGTGGAATTCATCCATAAACTCACATGCCATTGCTTCAACTTTTACATGGGTGAATGCATCTATCGATTTAATAAAACATGGTACCTCTAGGATAATGTACCAAGAAATTTAGAAGGTTCTTACCCTTCTTATGTATTCAGCCAGTAGACATCGCTATGCATCCAGAGACCTCCTTTGATTGCTTAAACTTTGCTAATCTATAGATGATGTCCTTTTTTTCTACTTGCATAATTGGTCCCCACAACTCCTCATAGGTAGTGGTTTTATACATTGGGCCAACAACAACAATGGCATCATACATCGATGTTAAGTTATGGTATGTTCTATGCTTATAACAGTTTACTTCTTTTTCTTATTATATTCCACAGATTAGCAATCACATGTACATAAAATAAAGTGCAGATAGAACATTAAACGATCGACAGAAAACAAGCCAAGACAAGAGACCACAAGATGTGGCGGCTAGCCAAGGACAAACCCCACAATGTGTGGGGAAACCCTTTGATCAAATCTTTTTTTATCTTCAATAATTCAGCAGAGAGAAATAGTACAATAAATCTGATTTATATCAGCAGTAGCAAACCCTAGATCAGTGGCATCAGCGTTAGCAACTTCATCATCAAACTAGGGCAGACGATATCTCACAAACCGACCGTCGGATCAGCGTGATTCCACCACCAAAAGTTGCAGCTTTCAGAGGAGGTTCAGCTTGATACTCCAACTCCCGTGATCTCCTAAAGGCCCTGTCCTCCTCGAACTTCACATCCCGTCTGACAACAACTCTCCTCTGTGCAGGAATGTAAATCCGAAAGGCCTTTGAGGTCTCACTGTAGCCCACAAAGATACCCTTCTCTGCGGTGGGCTCTAGTTTGGTCCTCTTCTTCTTGGGTATATAGGAGTATGTAATGCATCCAAAGATATGAAGATGACCAATATCAGGCTTCTTCCCAGAGAAAGCCTCCTCCGGAGTCATGTGCCCCAAGGCACGATGCGGACTCCTGTTCTGCAAGTAAACAGCTGTGTTGCAGGCCTCTGCCCACAAAAACAATGGCAACCCCTGATCATGTAACATGGCTTTGGCAGCCCCTATGATGGATCTGTTTTTCCTCTCCGCAACCCCATTCTGCTGGGGGTTGTAAGGAACAGTGAACTCCCTCCTAATGCCTGCCTCCGCACAATAGTCAACAAACTCTCCAAGGGTGTACTCTCCTCCATTGTCCGACCTTAGGGACTTGATCTTCCGACCTGTCTGTGTTTCCACAAGAGCTCTGAACTCCTGAAACCGCTTGAAGACCTCACTCTTGGTCTTCAAGAAATAAATCCAGGTCCTCCTGGAGTGATCATCAATGAATAAAACATAATACTCATATCCATTCAAGGAAACATGAGACATCCGACCGCTCACATCAGAATGTATTAAATCAAGTATCCGAGTCGCTCTGCTGTCACTGCTGGGAAAAGGGGATTTGGCAAACTTGCCCATAGCACATCCTCTACAAGTATCAAAGTGATCAGTACTGAATTCTGGCATACCTGTAGTGATCTCCCGCAAGGTCCTCAAGGCTCCATGATACATATGTCCCATCCTGCGGTGCCAAATCTCACATTGCTCAGAACTGCTAGCTCTGCTGTCGGTACTACTACTCAATGCCAAAAGGGGCTGGAATGCAAACCTGTACACCTTTGCATGGCGTACACCTATCACTCTAGCTGACTCAGCTGGAGCGCCCCTGGGATACATCAACACCTGTCCTCCCCTGAACAGTACCTCATATCCTCTGTCCTCCAAAGCTGAGACAGATATGAGGTTCTTCCTCATCCCTGGCACATAAAGAACCTCTGTCACTTTCAAGGGAGGTTTGGACTCCCTCTGAAATGTCAGTGTCCCCACCCCGACTGCTCTAACAACTCTGTCATCACCGAGTACTACCTCTACATCAGTGCCACTCTCTGAAAGCTCTGAGAAGTACTCACGGACTCCTGTCATATGACGTGAAGCCCATGTCTACATACCAGATACCTGTAGATGCTCCGCTAATCGAGGGAAAAGCATGCTCCCTCTAAACCTGTATGGCAGGTG
>APFE030187303.1:14476-25202 GCA_000404065.3 Pinus taeda | reverse complement strand
ATATATATTTTTAAAAAATCGCTCCCGAATTCGCTCCCAAACCGGGAGCTTCTGAAAATGGTCGCTCTCGCTCCCGCTTGCACTCCCGCTCCCCGCTTCCGCTCCCGCTCCCAAGTAACATTGCGTTGATCTATCTTTTCTATCTTTTTCTTGAGATGGTTACATAACAGAGTCTCATCAATACCCGAAAGACATGTTTATTGGAGGAGAGGCCGACTTATGGTGTCACATATTAAAATTATATCAGAGAGGCCCTTTTTTTAATATTCATCCAATAGACTTATTATTTACGGAAATCACATAAGAGCTGCTATACGCACATGGAGGTCCCACATGCCACGTCATCACCTTTAATCCTGCAATCGCAATTTCATGAGAATCGGAGTCATTCCTTTAATCCCGCAATCACAACTTCATAAAAATTGGAGGTTTTACAAGTCTGCAACTGCACATGCTTTGTCTTTCGATGGCGCAGATGCAATATTCAATGAACTATTTTAATGAATCCATCAAGTCCACAATATTATCGCAATCGGAGGTTTTACACATCATCCCTTTGAAACTTGTGATTCAACAGATGCGATATTACATTAAGTTATGTTATAGTGTTGTAGTCGGGTCAGCAATAATATCGCAATCGCAGTTTTTAATGTGACATCCCTTTATAACTTGCGATATGAAAGTTCATACGACGGATACGACATTGTATTAAGGTGTATTATAATGGAACCATTGGGTCTGCAGTACATATCGCAATCTATGGTTTGCGGGACTTCGACTGGCACACGGATTAAAACGGCCTTAACCCCCGCAGTTGACTGTGATCTAAGAGTTGAATATTAGATCGACGGCTAGGATTGAGTGCAACACTTCAGCCACGATCAAGGAAATTTGTACTCTCCTACCCCCGCAATTGCTAATCACTGTTGATCTAACAGATCTGTTGATCTGACAGTCCAGATCTATTTCCGCGATTCACCTTCCGCAAGCACTTGGGTTTTATCTTCGTCGTTCATTTCTTGACTCCATTATATTGCAATCGGGGGTTTGAGCAGTGTTTGCATAACTTAATATAATAGAACCGCCGATAAAGTTCCTCCGATATAAATTCTCTGATGCGGTGTTATTACATGGTTTTATTCTTGGGTTCTTGCTTCTGTGACTTCTCTTCACTCTTCCGCTCTTCCGATAGTTGTTGCTCCTGTGGCTTATCTTCCTGTGACCTCTGAAAATTTTGTTTATGCTCCTCCGTTGTTTTCTTCCTATTGGTTCTTCTTGGGCATATATTACATGCGATACTTCCGATATGGCTCCTCCGATGTTTTCTTCTTTACTCCTCTGACATCGTTGTTGCTCTTTGTTCTTCCGATAACACTTACCCTTGGGCATATGTGATAACCTGCTTCCTTGATGGCTTCTGATGAACTCTTCCTCTTATTCTTTAGCTTCATGGCTTCTCCTCTTTACTCTCTCCTTCTCTTCTGATGGTTTCCAATATCTTTCCTCCTCGGTTCCATTGTTTCTATTATGTCTGTATTCAATCCTTGGATCCTCCATGAGGAGTATTATGATCAATGGGTGTCAATGGGAACCACACATGTCACAAGAATTTTCCATCACAAACACTACCATATTGACATCAATGACAACCTAGATTAACAATCTCCCCCTTTTTCATTGATGGCAATATTCTTCTCTCCCCTTTGACATCAATGGCAAAGGAGTGCACAAGGACTCCCCCTGTCGAACTGCTCCCCCTGTCAAACTGCCTTTGTTCTTTATGAATATAATATTTTTATGGGTATGTTACTCCCCCTGTCGTGGTGCTCTTCTTTTTACTCAAGATAGAAGGATTGCTGCCTCATCATCAACTAGCACATTATCCCCTCTTCATGTCTCAAAACTTCTTCATAAAGCTTTCAACAATGCTTAAATATGCTCCACTTCAATGCTTCAAAACAAACTCCAAATAGTCATACACCAAATGTCCAAATCCAATTTTTTTATGTTTCTACACCGTATTATATTGTCTCCACAGTCACAATTAAGAGGCCTTCACAGTCCGAATCAAGAGAAAATGCCACTGAAATTGTCATTCTCGCTTTCTTTCTTCAAATCAGGATTCCTTTGTATCTTTGTGCTTCTCCTTAAGTTGCTGAGCTATATTCGACAACACAACATTCTCCCCTTTTTTTTTAATATCTAATCCTTGACTGGCTTTTAAATTCTTTCTATTGGTTGACAAATTTTTGCAATGCTTCAATTATGCTAGATTCTTCCAACTGATCTTGCTTCAAGCTCCATTCCCAGATGTGTCTGTTTGTTTGAAGGTTGCCTCTATTACTGTCCTTGATTTACTTGTTCTCACGTCATATCCCTAAGTTGAGACATTCAACTTCTGTAATAACAGCAACAAAGTTATTTGTCCTATTTCTCTAGTATTAGATGGCCTTCTCTGCTGCTCCAATTTATCCTTAGTGATCAAGTGGAAAACATCTTCAACAACAGTGCAAAGAATGGTTACAATATCATGTTCTTCAATGCAGTGCTCCTGAAAAATGATCTTTATCAAAGAATGATTGTTAATATAGCTCATCAAGGATTTCATAAGGACCCTTTCACGAATAGCTTCTGCAATAATGATTAAGAATCACAGGCTCCCCCTAACTGTATGCATTATATCTTTTGGCAGAGTCTTCCCATCAAACGCTTAGATTGTCGAAGATCAAGTCAACAACATGTGTTGTTGACTAGAGAGTTCAAGGGACTTTCGGATTGTATTTGCTTCCTTCTCCATACTCGTGTAACTTTCTTATCTGGCATAGTTCTAGCTTGAGAAGGTGCCCAAATCAAGTTACAATTACATGCCATATGACCAATATTATGACACTTGAAGCATTCTATGTTGTTCATGAATGAGAATTCATGATGACTTCTTGCAAAATTGCTTATCGGAGATTGACAGGGACCATTATAAGCCCTACAATCTTTTTCCATGTGTCCAAAGTTTGTACAAGAATAACAATAACCAAGAAATAAACTTTGGTACCTGGGAAAAGAAGGTTTCCTTGATGTACTTTTGAAGTCTTTCTACCTTGAGATCCTTTGATTATAACCATTGCTTCTTGTGTCCTTGACATCATCTGCATTTCTTCTTGGAATAGGATTTCCTTCATTGTTGCCTTGACTCTTATCCTTGCCTTCACTGGAACTGGGAGCATCAACATTTCTTTCTGGCTTCCTCACATCCTTCCTGTTTGAAGCATTATCATTCTTGCTTGAGGATTCTCCTTCACAGCCAAGACTTGATTCATCAAATGGAGATCTTTGATGGTTGAGCATGTCATCCAAGGCCTGAGAGCTCTTCAAGATTTTGTCCATCCCTTCAACCTTTTCCCTGAGGGAGGCAATCTCTTCTTCCAATCTTTCGCAATCATTATTCTTCTTAGCAAGTTGTTTCTCAATCTCTTCCTTAATACGTATTGCTTCATTTGCTTCTAATTTAAGGGAGATGATATCTGACTTCATTTTGAAGATTTCTTCATTTTCCTTTGCTAGACTGCTCTCCATTTCTTCCTTGACCTTGTAGCTTTACATGTTTCGACCTTGAGAAGGTTGATGTCAGATTTTAATTTGAAGATTTCTCCATCCTTTGCTTTTAGTTGACATATAATGGTGTTTCTCTCCTTTTCTGCTTCATCAATCTGTCCTTCTATGATTGCCAATGCTTCCATTGTCTTCTCAGCTCCTTGTGCTTGTTTCATTGCTTCTTTTAGTTGTGATCTAAGGGAGGAGACCTCTTCCTTGTATTGACAAATCTCTGCTTCAAGTTTGTTCAAGCTCTGGTGCCTTTGTTCAAGGTGGCTTGACAAGCTATCTTCTCGTTTTTTTGCTTTATCCAATTGATTTGTCATGGATATGACTTCTTCATGATGCTTTCTTTTGCTTTGATGAAATTCCTTCTTAAGCTTTGCAAGCTCTTCATCCCTTTCTTGTACTTGAAGCTTGATAAGGTCAACTTTCTTCCTTGTTTGGTCTTGGTCACTAGCTAGTGCTTTCTTATTAAGTTCCTCCTTTTCCTTTTTCAAATTGATAATCTCTTCCATGGCAGCCATAAGTTTAATGAGGAGATCTTCTTCAAAATCTTTTTCATTCTCTTCATCTTCTAGGTCTTCTTTAGCCTTGATGTCATCATTCTCATTTTCAGCTTCTATGATATGTTCTGGATTTCCTTCTTGGTTTCCATCATCTTCTTGTGGAGGTTTGTCGTTACACCAAAACCCGCAAGTGTTGGTAAACATTCCAAACCAGTAACTAGAATCCCTAGGGTGGAAATTACGGATTCCATAGAGGTGCAGTAATTCTTCCAACACCTGCCCCTCAAACGCAACTCGGGGGAATCGAACCTGGATCCAAGCTCTGATACCATGTGGAGGTTTGTCGTTACACCAAAACCCGCAGGTGTTGGTAAACGTTCCAAACCAGTAACTAGGATCCCCGGGGTGGAAATTATGGATTCCATAGAGGTGCGGTAATTCTTCCAACACTTCTTGACTAATGGTCATGGTCAATACCCTTCGCTAACGAACATTTTCCTAAACTGTTCTTTATAGAATCTGGTAGCCCATTCAAGATTGCCTTCATTGCCTTTGCATTGTACTCCTTAGATTCTCCATCCATCATGCTATCAACAATCACTGATTTCCAGATTTCAATGCCTTGAGTCTTTAAAAAATTCCTCATTCTTGCTTCCCATATATCAAAGTTTCATTGAACCATGGAGCCTTCACAAATTGATTGACTTCTATTTCAGTGGTAGAGGGAGACACATCTTTAGGAGGTTTAGAGACTTTCTTCCTTGGCTTCACCATTTGTGTTCTAATGATCAACCTTCAAGCTGTTAGGCTTTGAGTGAAGGTATTTGCTCTAATACCAATTGTTGGAAATACTGAGAGCGGGCGAGTGAATCAGTATTCCTTTTCAATTGTTATTTTTACCAATTAAATCATTTATATTTAGAACACAAAATGAACAATAGGAATAAATGCTTTTATTAATATAATATTTACAATAAATCAGGTACAATATATATATAAGGTTCCAACCTGTTGCCAAGCACCAACTTGATCTTTTGTAAGGCTCCAACCTCTCGGGCACCAACCCTATCTTCTCAAGGCACCAACCTTGTGTTTAGGAGCACCAACTCCAAGGACGCCAATCCTTCCAATTCTGAGGCACCAACCCCAAGGTCTCCGACCCTATCTTGTCAAGGCAACAACCTTGGATTTAGGAGCACCAACTCCAAGGACACCAATCCTTCCAATTCTGAGGCACCAACCCCAAGGGCTCCGACCCTATCTTGTGAAGGCACCAACCTTGGATTTAAAAGCACCAACTCCAAGGACACCAACCTTTCAATTCTGAGGCACGAACCCCAAGGGCTTCGACCCTATAGTTTTGCTTTGTCAAGAAATTTTCTGATTGTATTACACTGCTCTCAAAATCTTCTTCACTGTGTTCTGTCAATCTACATCTTCATTGTAGTCTCGATGCTACATCATCAATGACAACCTATCTTCATAAGAAGGAGTTTTCACAACTCTTCATATCGCCCACACTGAGTCTGCAAAGTTACCTCACGATGATTTCAAATACCCATCATGATCTACAATAGACTTCACACAACTTCAATGTGTCTACAATGAACTGCACTAAGCTCTACACAAAAACAACTCTCTGTTTCAAGCCTTTGTTCTCACTATCACGGTAAATGCTTCAAGAGTCGCTGCTTCAGCAGTGACTTCTTTAGAGGAGTGACTGTCGCAGTTTCATATTGTGCGTTCAATTAAAAACAACCCTGTTCATACTCAAATAATCTTCTTCGATCCGCAGAGCATCCTTTTGAACTGTTATCTCAATCACTGTCAAACAAAGGTCCCAGCTTTTCAATAAATAACCCAGTCAACAGAATGTTCGACCTTCGGCTTCCTTCTTCTTCTGCTGGACCTTTCGGCTTCCTTCTTTGCTCGCTCGACCTTCGGCTTCTACTTTCATTTGCTCGACCTTTGGCTTCCTTTCTTCTTCCGCTGGACCTTTCGGCTTTTTTCTTCGCTCGCTCGACCTTCGGCTTCCACTTTAACTCGCTCGACCCTTGGCTTCCTTTCTTATGCTAATTCACGTTCACGAGTTGTGAACTATCCTTCTTCTCTGTGATAGATGCCCGAGATCAATGCTTGAGGTGAAGTTTTTAACTTGTATATATACGAGTCTCATCAATACCCAAAAGACACATTTACTAGAGGAGATGCCGACTTATGATGTCGCATATTAATATTATATCAAAGAGGCCCTTTTCTTTTAATATTCATCCAATAGACTTATTATTTACGGAAATCACATAAGAGCTGCTATACCCGCATGGAGGTCCCATATCCCACGTCATCACCTTTAATCCTGCAATCGCAATTTCATGAGAATCAGAGTCATTCCTTTAATCCCGCAATCGCAACTTCATAAAAATCGAAGGTTTTACAAGGGTGTACATGCTCTGTCTTCCGATGGAGCAGATGTGATATTCTATGAACTGTTTTTAATGAATCCATCGGGTCCACAATATTATCACAATTGGAAGTTTTACACGTCATCCCTTTGAAACTTGCAATTCAACGGATGCGATATTACATTAAGTTATGTTATAGTGTTGTAGTCGGATCCGCAATATTATTGCAATCGCAGTTTTTAATGTGACATCCCTTTATAACTTGCGATATGAAAGTTCATACGACGGATGCGATATTGTATTAAGGTGTATTATAATGGAACCCATCGGGTCCGCAGTACATATCGCAATCTATGGTTTGCAGGACTCGACTAGCACACGGATTAAAACGGCCTTAACCCCCGCAATTAACTGTGATTTAAGAGTTGAATATGAGATCGACGGCTAGGATTAGGTGCGGGACTTCAGCCACGATCAAGGAAATTCGTACTCTCCTACCCCTGCAATTGCTAATCACTGTCAATCTAACAGATTTGTCGATCTGACGATCCAGATCTATTTCCGCGATTTACCTTCCATAAGCACTTGGGTTTGATCTCCGTCGTTCATTTCTTGACTCCATTTTATTGCAATCGGAGGTTTGAGCAGTGTTTACATGACTTAATATAATAGAACCGTCGATAAAGTTCCTCTGATATAAATTCTTTGATGCGGTGTTATTACATGGTTTTATTCTTGTGTTCTTGCAGCTGTGACTTCTCTTCACTCTTCTGCTCTTCCGATAGTTGTTGCTCCTGTGGCTTATCTTCTTGTGACCTCCGATAACTCTATTTATGCTCCTCCGTTGTTTTCTTCCTATCGGTTCTTCTTAGTCATATATTACATGCGACACTTCCGATATGGCTCCTCCAATGTTTTCTTCTTTACTCGTTTGATATCGTTGTTGCTCTTTGTTCTTCTGATAACACTTGCCCTTGGGCATATGCGATAACCTGCTTTCTTGATGGCTTCTGATGAACTCTTCCTCTTATTCTTTGGCTTCATGGCTTCTCCTCTTTACCCTTTCTCTTTCTCTTCTGATGGCTTCCGATATCTTTCCTCCTCGGTTCCACTGTTTCTATTATGTCTGTATTCAATCTTTGGATCCTCCATGAGGAGTATTATGATCAATGGGCATCAATGGGAAACCACACGTCACAAGAATTTTCCATCACAAACACTGTCATATGGACATCAATGACAACCTAGATTAACAATAGCATCATATCAATCAGCATTCTCATAATGCAAGGCCTTGACTAACAACTCCATCTCTTCATGAGACCATGAGCTACAGTGCTGGCGAGACCAATGATTTATAGACACCTTCATCATTGTCTCTCAAGGTACATACCCACCCGGGTGTTCTCTGAGTATGACCTTCTAGGACTATTCTTGTCTTGGGTTCCTAGCCCTCAAAGAATATCAATCCTCTTGCCTACTCTTGTCTTGGATGCCCTACACATCCTCAAAGAGTATCGGATGCCAGATGATTACCCAATCCTCCCATTCTTTCTTCCCAAGTGAAGACAAGAATGTTGTGTCTATCTTGTGTCTAAATTTCCATTCATGGCCTTCATCTATACTTACGGTTGTTAGTCCTGGTCTAGTGCATGACCCACGAAATGGAAAACACAATTGTCACTCCTTTGTAATCAGGGGTGATCCAAAACTCCGTCTTGATCAGGGACATGTCTGAGCTCCCTCTTAACTAGGGACTCTTTCATTCATCAACAACTTCTTTGTGGGTCCTTCAGCTGCTTGATCTCCTTCCTTTCTTTGATGTCATGAAATCTTTGTTCGAACTTCTTCTAGGTAGGGTACCATCCATCGATCACTTTCCTTCCTGTCTTGTCAGGTCATTGCTTCCTTCGTGGAAAGTGGCTTTCTTGTCATACATCAATTTTTCTTGTCATCTGGCTACTTCATTGTCATTTGTCCATGCTTTGGAATACTCTTCTCATGGATGCTTTGTTGTACTTGCTAGTTTACAAGCTTCGACCTAGTAGCCCATCATGACTTCATCTTGATATTGCTTCAACATTAAATGGTGCTTTTGCTAGGTGACTTCTTCATCATGACATCTTCGCAGAGTAGAATCAGTTATCTGCATCTTTCATATCTCCAAGGCCTTCATAGGTGTCAAGGGTCCTAACTTCCTTTGTCAAAGTTGTCCTGCCTTCTTTCAGGATATATCTTCAATGGTTCTTTGTTAGATAGTGATTCTTTATGATCATGGTGTTCTTCACATGCTTGATCTCTTTCTTTATTTGCTTCTTCTTGGATAGATTGGTCAACCACCTTATCCTCCTTGTGAGAGCACTTCTTCATTGCTTGCTTCATGGACTAGTCAACATTTCTTCTTGCTTCTTAGTCAGCAATCTTATACTCCTTATGTGAGCATATTCTAATGTTGACCTTCATTGTATTGTAGCACATGCCTTCGAGCATGTCCTCGATGAAAGAGATTCTTTCATACTTGATCACGCTATAGAACTATTCCCATGACTCAATAATATACATATGATAACATGACTAAATTTGATGCATACATACCGCATCTTGATTCTCCTTTGATCATCTTAGCTTCATTTGGTTGTCCCTTGGTGTGGCCCTTCTTGCTTCATCTTAGCTTATTCATATCATCCTTTTCTTGAATCCCATGAATTGGATTCCCAATGAGACATCTATTTCTTATTCATGAATCTTCTTTTGAAGATTCCATCATAGGATCTTGAAGACCCTTACCCTGCAAATGTTTCTTTCCTTTTAATGATGGAGGTCTTCTAAGATTCCTTTTCATGACCATTTTTCTTTCATAGTGGATGAGGTCCTCTTCCAGGTATGCTCCTACATGAATATCTTGGGCTATACCTATCATGCTCCTATATTCTAGAAGATATTTCTAACCATGCATTTTGTTCTCGTTATAAATGCTACTTCATCATGACTATCTAGAACTCTATGTACTTCATGCTTCAAGATTCTAGAAGATGTTTCTAGTCATGCAATTTTATCTTATTCCTACATGCTCCTATCCTATTCAAAACCATGAAAGACGACTTGAAATAAAGAGTTTGACTTAGTGATAGTTGTTAGGATATTCCGACACATAGGAAATAGTTAAGTTCAACTTGGTCTAGTATAGAGTTAGGTATAGAGTTAGGTAAAGTGTGTTTCTTTACCGTTGTACATTTTGTAACTTACAATCCGACGGTCACGATATGTAGTGATCCGACGGTTCATTCTCTCCTCGGTATTACCGACACTTGATCCGTGGCTTGACACCCGATTGGTCCATGAATTCTATTTAAAGCGCAGGGAGGGTCATTTGTAGGTTAACCGTGCATGAGAGAAGCTTATGTAAATTTTCATTCTTTTATTAATAAATTGCCTGTAGTAGCCACGTTGGCGCAGGCCGTGGACTGTTTCCCTCTCTGAGGGTTTTAACCACGTCAAAATACTGGTGTATTGATCTGTGATCTGTTTGTGAGCTGTGTCCTTCTGGTGTTCTGTCTGAGGAACTTACCCTGTATATTCCTACATGGTATCAGAGCTATTTGAGGGCCGCGTCCGTTGGTGATCCAAATCTGAGGCCGGTAGAACTGCATGCGGTTGTCGTTTCCTAGATCTACTGTTTCTAACTGCTTTCGGGCCGAGAGGACTGCTCTGTTGTGTTCGGAGCATCTGTTCCAGTGAGGAACCCCTTTCGTTTCACGCGAAAAGGTTTCCGGTAGCCCTTTCTGCGTCATTTTTAAGATCTGGAGGTATACAGTCTTTATTTGCAGTTTACTGTTATTTTCTCTCTGCTTATTTCGGTTTCGGTTTATTTAGTTTTTTTTTTAACCGGATCTATACCTTTCATTTCTGCGTATGCTCTTTGCCCTGCGACTCTGTGCGATCTGGGCAAATCAGAACAGAAAGGAAGTTTTTTTTCTCATGCGTATGCTCTTTTCCCTGCACCTTAGTGTGATCTCGGAAAATCAGAAACATTGAGAAAAATATTTAGTTTTTCGGCTAAAGCTAAATTTTTTTTAAATATTTAGTTTTTGGGGTAAAGCTAACTTCGAGCCATAAGGTTCGTTTTTCTTTGCATGTCCGTGTTGGGTTTTGTGTTTTGTGTTTTGTAGGGAAAAAGAGGTTTCTCAAGGCAAGCACGCAACCCAAAGCCCCCCCGCTCCCTCTCTC
>APFE030187303.1:0-14456 GCA_000404065.3 Pinus taeda | reverse complement strand
ATAGTAGAGATCCGGAGGATCTTCCTTCTTTTGCTTATTTTCTTCTTCTTTCACCTCTTGAGTCATGTGAGCTTCTTCCCTCTTTCTTTTGTTGTTGTTGTCCTTCTTAAGCTTAGGACAATTCCTTTTGTAGTGTCCATATTCTTGACATCCATAGCATTGGATTTTGGACATGTCTTTGTTGTTTGTTCTTCGTGGACCAAATTTGCCAAATTTACCCTCTCTCTTGGCCATGGTAGCAAATGCTTGCTCCTTTGATCCTACGTCTTCCTTTTGCCTTGAGACCCCATTTCACTGAGTGTGGTTGTTTCCTTCTTGGCATATATGCTTAATGTAGAGCATTGAGTACTACAATTGTCATTTCTTTGTCAGACATGACTTCCCCAAGCTCTTGAAGTTGATCTCTCATCTCAGAGATCATCATGAAGTAGGGAGATATTCCTTCCTTTGATATCTTCATATTGTACAATTCATTCCTTAGAGATATCACTTCTCCCACTGTGAATACCGAGAATAGCCCTACTAGCTTATCATAAATTTATTTTGATGTCTCAAATTTGGAGACATAAGGAATGAGAGAGCCTTTGATGGATTCTATTAGAATCCTTTGAGCTCATCTCATCCTTATTATACTTGGCTAAGGCTTGAGTTTGTTCCTTAGCTGGGATAGTGATATTCCCTTTGACATGTTCTAGAAATTCATTTTCTTTGAGAAGTAAATCAGTGCTCTTCTTGCATGCAAGAAAGTTATTGGTACCTACCAATTTGTTGTTTTCCTTGCAAAAATACATTGATGTATATTCAGAAGGGGACATATACTTGATAGATTTTGAAATGTAGTTGACTTCTTTTCTCCTTGAAATCTTGATGGCTTGTTTTGATGTTCCTCAAGATGTATTCTCCAAGTTGCCTTGCTTGATGATGAGACTTTCTTGATGATTTTTGGCTTGATGTAGGTCCCTCTTTGATCTGCTCTTCTTTGTAGGTGCCTTTATATAAGGCTCTTCTTCTACCTTTGTAGACTTCCTTGATGAATGATGGATTGTACACCTTCTTGTCCTTGAAGTGGTTGAGACTTCTAGGCTTGATGCTTCAACTTTGTATATGTCCTTCCTTGATGAGTGTTCTTGAGATGCCCTTTCCTTGATGTGTCCCCTTAGCTCTAATACCATGTTGAAGAACCTAGGGAAATTAGGTGTAGTGTGATTCTTCTTGACTTAATAACAGTTTGTGGAGTCTTTTTACTTTTTCTTGTTAGCTTAATCTTCATCTTATTATTATTAATGCCTGTGTGTGTACTTCATCAAACTGCTACAAAAAACATAAAAACAAGAACACAAGATGTTGGCTCTCTGCCAGGGCCAAAACCTCTCTTCTCTTGAGAGGAAAACCCTTCGTTAAGTTTTCTGTAATTGAAGCTTCTTTCTTGATCAACACCAAACCCTAGACCCTTGACAAGAATATCCTCCAAGCACAAGTCAAGCCCTTTCCTAGATTACTTCTTCTTGTAGCACTTCATCCTCCTTCCAGCACTTTGTCTTTCTTCCTTCGGCACTTCTTCCGACAACTGTAGAGACCTTCTATTGTACACTCTAGAATGTTCCTTGACTTTTCGTTCCTTCGCTTGTGATGGAGCCTTTCTAACTTAAGGAGATGACCTTATTGTCTCCCAACCGAACTTTCTTTTCTTTCACAAATATTGCATACTTGAAGCAGCAGTAATGCAACCCTTGTTCCTCGCACGTGTGAGGGAATCTCCTCACAAATACTATGTCAAACTTCTTCTTCTCCCTTCACTTGTATAGCCTTCTTTCACGCTTGAGTGAGAGGCCTTGTAGGTCTAGTTTCAACCTTAATCAATGAGATTTGGTTGATTGTAGGTTACTGTTGTTACAACTGCAGAGACAGCTCCGTGTCGCTATAATTGGCCCTTTAACACTTCAGTTTGCTTCCTTCTTTCTTCACTGCCTTGGAGACCCTTTTCTTGTCTTCTTATTACCCCTTACTTGGCTTCCTACCTTTGTTAATTTCAAAGATGATCTTCGGTATCTTTAGAGGAGTGGACAGCCTCTATATATAGAGGATTTTCCCTCCTTTAGGTCGACTTGCTAATTTGAGGCCGACTTGACTTTCTTTGCTGCGATAGGTGCTTTTATTGGTGCCATTGCTTCTTTTGATGGTGTCTTTGCTAGGAGGAGACTTGACTTTTCTTGGAGGTGTCTTCTTTGACTTTTATACATAAATATACATAATGTAACATAGCCTTAAGGTCTTCAACATAATTATTTTGACTCTTTGACTCACCTATAGCACTTTGACATGTGTTAGACCTACTTCAATGAGCAAGAAACTCACTGACATATATTATAAAAATAATATTTCCTCTTTTGAATAAATACAAATATCAAAAGTACATTTATGAAGACCGAACCTAGTTACATTTCCTTCAACATATTTGTCTCGACGCTGCCCAATTTTAACTAATGCTCTGAAAAGATTAATAAGTTGCCAATTGCTAAGAAAAAGGGGAGGCTGAAATCTTTTTGCTAGTGGAGCATGGGGGGCCACACACATGGGTAAAACGCACTTGCCTAGGAGGGAATTCAGATTGCCAAGGAAGGGGGTCGAAAAGCTTATCGGAGGGACCCACATGGGAAAAGCAACTCACAAATTATAAATAGAAAGTTCAGCCACTTTTGGGGTCTTTTGTCAATCGAACATTCTATTGTCGCTCGAGCCGCTTAGTCAAGTCACACTGTTGTTCAACACAGAGTTTGAGAGCTCACCCTTCTTTTGGTGGATTGTGAGTGCCACCCTATGGAGGTCAGATTGTACCAAGTTGGAAAAGGGCTTGGAGGAATTCAGAGCTATACACACAACCTTTCTCTCAGCCAATGTGTATTCCAAGAAGACGCAGGAGGGGATCACGCTTGTCTCATTTCAGCTATCTTCCGGGTGGTGTTTGCCAGGAGAAATTCAGCATAGGAACTTCAGGGGAAGATCAGTGTAATTGATGAGTTTTGGGGCAAGAGGTTGTTGATTGAAGGCAGTACAAATTTGTGCATTCAGGGCCTGCGCAGTAGCCATTTTCTGGGCTCACGTGTGAGTTTGAGGGATGTGTTTTGGAGTTAGGTGTTGCGAGGAGAAATAAGAACTTTGGGGTAGTGAGACTCAGCATTATGGAAGCGATTGGAGGGATTTTTCAGGGAGTTTGCAAACATGCTATACTTCCTAGCTATTGGAGGAGGACATGGTAAATGAGGCTGAATTTTGGGGGTCAAAACTAGACCAAACCCTTTCTAGGTTTTGGTGGGTTATTTGAGAGGAGCTTGGGGCTAATTTTACAAAATTTTCTGAGCACCGGAGGTAGGGTTTCCAGTAGTATCTTTCCAGCAGACAGTGCAATTTTCTGGGGCAGCGCGGGACATCATTGGACCAACTCGTTCTCTCATCTGGGCTTTCTATTTTATCACCTGGGTCTTGGCAAGCTTTCCATTCAGGCAAGCCTAGGTGCACTCCTTCCATACCATTGTACTCTTCCTCCAATTCAATGTTATCATAACCGAACCGGTGATCGAACCGAAAAACCTTGTGGACCAAGAACCGGTCAGAACCGGACCAAAACCAGACCAGAACCAACAAAAAACCAGTTTACTAAAAACACATAAAATATTCATATTTTAAAGAAAACCATATATATTCATGTGCATCCATATTTATACACAAATATGCAAAAGTTCTCATTTATATAGCAAGTACTAGTAGATATAACCAAAATAGCACTTCGTGCAAAATATTATTGAACCAAAAAACATAAAGGAGTAGGCTCTATATAGTCCAAAATAACATGATAGTATGATACTACAGTCTACAATACTAAAGCTACAACCTACAAGTGTTCATTGTCAATGTCATCATCAGAATCATCATCCTGATCATCCTCCTCATCCTCATTTGAAGAATGAGTAGCATCCAAGTTTGCAATCATTACCAATATTGGGATCTTTATCATCAATATAACCCTCTAAGCATTAAAATAAGATAGAAGAAGTGTAGCATGTCAAGATTTTGTTTTAGTGATGGGTACATTTTTAGTAGAGTCCTCATAGAGGAGTTCGACAACCATTGCCACTAACATCAAAGTACATAGAGGGATTGATGCTCTTTATTAAATACTAGTTCCTTACCCTCGTATATGACAAAATCCAATGGAAATGTTGCAATCCCCGCAATCCTAATATCCTGAAAAATTGTTAACTCTGTTGGATTTTGAGTGAAATCTAAAATTCTACTTTCTTCGTATGAAATCCAATGAGGTTGGAACCACTCTCAAACATCCTAAGTAATTTCATAGTAATGTTAAAAATTTAAGTAAAAGTGACATTCTCCTTAATCTTTTTACTTTAAGAATTTAACATTACCATGAAATGCATAGCAATAATACGACCATAGGCTTGAATATTAGGTCGAGGACTGTTAGAAAATCAGAAAGGCAGAAAGATTTTATTATATAGATAATTACTTGTGATTCTTTTATCTTTATGTTCTTCTTTATCTTTTAGTTCATCAAGCAATTACAAAAAACAATAATGCAAGGACAACATATGTAGGCGGACAGCCAGGGAAAAGCCCCTATTATCTAGGGGGAAACCTAGTCAACAATTCTTCCTTCAATAGTTTCTTGAGATAATCCAAGACTCTAGACCCAGATAGAGATTCCTTCCACACCAAGTCAACCCTCAATCCTTCTTGCAGATGTCACCCTTCATAAGCAACTTCGACCTAGCAGCATCAACAGCAACTTCGACCTAGTAGCAGCTTCGACCCAGCAAATGTAGCAACAGCAGCTTCGACCCAACAGATATAGCAGCAGCAGCTTCGACCAAACTTGGAAGACTTCAATCTCCCTTGATACACCTTGGAATGGAGTAAAACTTGTACCAAAAAATCTGTTTTGAGCATTTCTATCTTCTTCTAGAAACTCCCAATTATTTCCAACTTCTTTTCCAACCCTTAAACAATGTCGCACTTTTCCAGCTTCTACTTCAAGGATCGAACTATGAGAGAGAGAATGAGACGCTCCAAATGAATTCGAACTCCTTGTAGTTATAGCCCTTATGTGAGGTCGAATTACTTGTCTAGAGGCCGACTTGATCTTCTTAAGGTCGACTTGGTGTGGAGGAGACTAAATTCATTTTTGACTCAAAAATAATTCTTTTTACATGATCAAAAAGCCTGAGAAGGGTCTCTTTAAATGTACAATGACTCTAATGACTCAAAATAAATCCTAGAAGTCCTCAATGGGGACTTTGACCTAAAACATAATGACCCAAGCATGAAACCCATGCTTTAATAAGTCATAATAACAGTAATAAAAATTATTTTCTTCATTCTTTTGATAAGTACATTTCAAATACATTTATGAAGACCGAACCTAGTTACAAATTTCAACAAGGACCATAGGCTTAAATATTAGGTTGGCCTAGGGGAGAATTAGAAGTGGGCCAACCAATTGAAAAAACAAAAAAATAAAAAAGGAAATTTTTTTAATGTTGACTTGGGAAGGGACAAACAAAACAAAATCGTTGTTGAACCGGTCGGTTCAGTGGAATAGGTCGGTTCCATACTGAACAGGCCGGTTTCGTTACAAAATCGACCAGTTCGGTACCAAACCGGCCAATTACGAATTAGAGGCCCAGTTTTGGCCCAAAAACGGTCGTACCGACTAGTTCCACCAGTTCCAATCCAGTTCTGATAACATTGCTCCAATTATTTAATAAAATGGCTCAGCTGGATGCCATTTCTAGAGTTTTTATGGGTTATCACTGAATCTTCTAAATTTTTGTGTTGCATGTACTATTTTGCTTTGCATATCATTGTTTTTCCTAATTAGGAACATTACAGTGGTATCAAAGCTTTGATCTTGGCTCAGCCATGGGGGAACTTCCCTATGAACGAGGAGGATAGGCATAACGTTACTTACCAAAGGCGGAGATACCAAAGCAGGGAGAGGGAGTTGGAGATTACATTTGATACTGAGGCACATGGGAAGGCAGTAGTAGTAGCAAATATGGGGGAGCCAAAGAATAAGGAGGAAGCAACATTTGATAGCCTCTTGAAGGCCCTAAATGATTTAGCGAAGGGACAGAAGGAGATGTTGGAGGAGATCAAGCCGCAGAATAGGGACAAGAGCATCCATCATGAGTTCATATTTGGAGAGACTTTAGGGGCCTCACAACAGTACGACCACCCATCACCAGCCACTCACCCATGAAGTTTCAATGGGCCAACCAAGACCACGTTGCCTATTTTTCTACCATTAGCACCTAGTGAGCAAGGTGAGCTAGATGATCAGATGCCCATGGGAGATTATTTCAAGGAGTGGCAATCCATGGGGGAAGATTTCAAGGCAGCCTTGTCCTTCAGAGATTATTGCCAGCCCAAACAGAATGAGAAGTGCAGGTACAATGGGGGACCGAGCACACAGAGTTCAGAGTTGCAGCGTACTATTGGGAGGATGTATGTCCCCACATATAATGGATCTACCAAGTGCACAGCTCAAGCTTGGGTGGAGAACTTGGATACTTGTTTACAACTTAATCGGATGACAGAGGTGGAAGCCATCAAAAATGTTACTTTGCGCTTGGAGGGGGAGGCACAAAATTGGTGGTTTCATGGCTTGTCCACACTAGGGCATGCCAACGTTACCTCTTATGAGGACTTCACATAGAGAGTGGTGGAGTGTTTTGATAGGAAGGACTCGAACGCTCACTTCAAGGAGTTGCCCAGCTTAGGCAGACTAGCCACCCAGAGCATTACATATCGGAGTTTTTGAGGGTCTCAGTCATGGTGCCAGATTTTTCCGATGCCAGGAGGGTATACATGTTTGTAGAGGGGTTGATTAAGCCATTGCGTGGACAGGTGAAGTCCCATCGACCCACTACTTTGCAGGAGGCTGTGACTTGTGCCAAGGATTTACAGGGGGAAATCCCCAAGACCAAAGCACCCACTCCATCACGGGCTCCCTACCCACAGAAGGGGAATGACAGTAGGCCCCCACCACAACAAGCAGCCCAGGGACATGGGTAGTTAGATGAAGAGACCAAGAGAGACCTTCAGAGGAGGAAACTATGGTTTACTTGTCGAGAGTCGTGGGCACCAGGCCATAGGTGCACAACGAGCAAGGCCCACTACATCGAGAGGATGATGTGGAGTTGGAGATAAGCAAGGGAGACAGTGAGGTCCAGGTAGAAAGGGGACCACCACCACCACCTAGGGAGCACCTTTCACACCATCTGGGGGTGCTCACTTCTTTGCGTGGGATTCCCAAATTTTTTACCTTGAGGATCAAAGGCACAGTGCAGGGACAGTGTGTCTCAATCTTGGTAGACAGCGGGGCTACCCACAATTTCATTGATGCCTAGATGGTTCAGAGGCAGGGTATCACTGCGGAGGAGTTCGAGGGGTTCTCAGTTCTGGTGCCGGGGGGCAAGCTATGCAGTGTCCCCGATATGTCCCCACTTTGACAGTGACCATGGGGAACTACTCGGTAACAGATCATTTCTTTGTTGTGGATGTGTCAGACACCAACATGGTGATGGGTGTCTAATGGCTCTACTCCCTTTGCTGGGTCATCACTGATTAGAGGAAACTAGAGATGGAGTTCACCAAGCCAGATGGCAAGTCAGTGGTTCTTCGGGGTATGCATTCTTATCCTCCACAGACAGATTCAGCACACAAGTTGGAGGCTAACTTGAGGCATGGGGGCATAGCAGGGGCAGTGGAGCTAAGGATTTCAAAGGATTGGGGACAGCCCAAGCCACCACACCCCGACATACAGGCCATCTTGGACAGGTACCCAATAGTGTTTGGGGACATACTACCAAGGAAGCCACCTGACAGAGGATTTGGGCACACAATTGAGCTGGAGCCTCGGGTGCAAGCAGTTATCACCACTCCTTATAGGCATCCCAAGGCCTACAAGGATGAGATGAGCGTGCCACTAAGGATTTGTGGGCGTTGGGGCAAATTAGGCCGAGCTCTAGTCCCTTCGCTTCATTAGTTGTTCTAGTGAAGACAAAGGATGGGACTTTAAGCATGTGCATTGATTATAGAGAGTTCAACAAGAAGATTTTGAAGAACCACTACCCCATTCCGCGCATTGATGAGTTGATGGATGAGCTTAGAGGAGCCAAGTACTTCTCTAAGATAGACTTGCGCTCAGGGTACCACCAGATCAGGGTGAGGATTCAGGACATCCCCAAGACGGCTTTCAGGTTACAATCAGGTACCATTATGGGCATTTCAAGTTTTTGGTCATGCCCTTTGGGCTGACCAGCACACCTGCCACTTTTCAGTGGTGCATGAATCATGTATTTCATGGGCAGATGTAGAATTTTGTACTAGTGTTCTTCGACAACATTTTGATTTATAGCCGAACGTGGGAGAAGCATTTGCAGCACCTGGAGGTGGTGTTGCGCATTTTAGAGTAGCAATAGTTTTATGCCAAGTTGTCCAAGTGTGAGTTTGGTGTAACAGAGATGCTCTACTTGGGGCACATCATTGGCGCAGATGGAGTGAGGGTTCATGAGGAGAAGATTAAGGTCGTCCAGGATTGGAAAGTGCCCCAGAATGTGACTGAGTTGATGGGATTTGTAGGCATATGCACCTATTATAGGAAGTTCATAAATGGCTTCTCACAATTAGCAGCTCCCCTCACAGATCTGACAAAGGGGGGGGATTTTGCATGGACAGATAGAGCGCAGTCGGCATTTGATCGCCTCAAGGAGCTGATGAGTAGTTGCCCAGTTTTAGCACTCCCGGATTTCACTCAGCCATTCACCTTGGAGAGTAATGCATTAGGTGAGGGGGTTGGCACAGTTCTATTTCAGGAGGGACACCCCATCACTCTTGAGAGTCGAAAGCTCCTTCCGCATGAGAGGTCGTATTCTATTTACGACAAGGAGATGTTGGCCATCATGCATGCATTGGCCAAATTCTGGTAGTATCTGGTGGGCAATAGATTTCAAGTGAAGACTAATTACAGTAGTCTTCGCCATTTTATGGGGCAGCAGGGCCTCAGTGACAGGCAACAGAGGTGGGTCAGCAAGGTGCAGGCCTACGACTTTGATATTGAGTATGTCAAGGAAAAACACAATGTGGTAGCAGATGCATTATTTAGGAGGCCCGCGACACTTTCACTCATGAGCATTTGCCAAGATTGGAACGCACAGTTGTTAGTGGACTACTCCAAAGATCAACGGGCATGTGAGATTCTGGAGGGTACTCACACTGATGAGCGTTACAGGGTGATGGCTAACGTCATATACTGCAAAGGGCACATATTTTTGGTGTCGGGTTCACAATTGAGGGAGAGGATTCTCCATGCAGCTCATGACTCTCCATTATAAGGGCACTAGGGGTTCCAGAAGACATGACTGTCAGAGAGTGTTTCACATGGAAAGGTCTCAAGTGGGATGTATTGAGATATGTGCAGGATTCTGAGGCTTGCCAGAGGAATAAGGGGGAGTTGACCCATCCAGTTGGGTTGTTGTAGCCACTTCCCATCCCTGAGGGGAAGTGGAAGAGCATCTCCATGGATTTTATCAAGGGGCTCCCTATGGTGCAGGGCAAAGATTGTATTTATGTGGTGTTGGATCCGTTGACCAAATATGCTTATTTTTGCACCATCCCAACACAATATTCAGCATCACAAGTGGTCGAGTTATTATTCAAGGAGGTATTTTGCTTGCATGGACTCCCTAAGACTATAGCCAGTGATAGACACAGTCGGTTCATGGGGGCATTCTGGCAGGAGCTTTTTAGATTAGTAGGCACTGAGCTCACTCCTAGCACTAGCTACCACCTGCAGACAGACGGTCAAATTGAGAGGATCAACAAATGGTTGGAGGGCTATCTAGGAAACTATGCGACCGAGCAGCAAAGAGCATGGATTCAGTGGTTGCATTTGGGTGAGTACTGCTACAACACCACCCACCACATGTCCATTGGTATGAAACCTTTCCGTGCCTTGTATGGTTATGATGCTTTATCTTTAGCCTACATTGTTTTTGGAGACAGTCGGGCCCCAAAGGCCAAAGATTGGATCCAAGAGAGCTAAGATATCCTCAAGGATCTCAAGGATAACTTATTGATAGCCCAAAATCAGCAGAAGATGTATGCGGATAGGCACGGGATTGAGAGACAGTTTGTGTTGGGGGACTTCGAGTTGGGGGACTTGGTCTTCTTGTGGCTACAACCATATTATCAGTCTACATTGAAACAGAAGGAGGTCGAGAAGCCACAGCGACATTTCTATGGGTCGTACAAGGTGACTAGGAGAGTTAGGGAGGTGGCCTATGAGTTGGAACTTCCACCAGCGAGCAAGATTCACAACGTCTTTCATGTCTCATACCTCAAGAAGGTGTTGGGGCAGCAGGGGACAACAGCTATGGAGTTGCCTCCTCTCGATGATGAGGGGCATTTGGTTCTGGAACCGGAAGCCATTTTGGAGACTAGGGAGAGCACGCTGAGGAGCAAAACCATCAGGGAGTACTTTAGTATTCTAGAGGAGCTTGTCGAATGAAGATGCCATTTGGGAGGGTGAGCACATACTTGAGCATCCAGCTCTAAAGTTGCTTGGGGACAAGCAACATTTGGCAGGAGAGGACTGTAATGTCCCTTCCTTAAATAATTTACCTTGAGTTTATTTCCACAATTTTGGCATTTTTGGTGACTATGGGACCCATGAATTATTGGATAAAGTCTTGGGAAACAGGGGAGGTCGAAATCTTTTTGCTAATGGAGCGTGGGGGCCACACGCATGGGTAAAACGCACTTGCCTAGGAGGGAATTCGAATTGCCAAGGGGGTCAAAAAGCTTGTTGGAGGGACCCATATGGGAAAGGCAACTCACAAATTATAAATAGAAGAAGCTCAACAACTTTTGGGGTCTTTTGTCAATCAAACTTGAGGA
This sequence comes from Pinus taeda, assembly GCA_000404065.3. NCBI lineage: Eukaryota > Viridiplantae > Streptophyta > Pinopsida > Pinales > Pinaceae > Pinus > Pinus taeda. The sequence goes on along the minus strand of APFE030187303.1, from coordinate 3,482 downwards.
ACCCATATGGGCAAGGCAACTCACAAATTATAAATAGAAGAAGCTCAGCCACTTTTGGGGGCTTTTGTCAATCAAACTTTCTATTGTTGCTTGAGCTACTTAGCCGGTTCACACTGTTATTTAGCTTCGAGTTTTCCAAGGGGATAACTCACCCTTCTTTCAGTGGACTACGAGTGCCACCCAAGGAAGGTCAGATATCACTAAGTTGGAGGAGAGTTTGGAGGAATTCAGAGCTATACACACATCCTTTCTCTCAGTCGGTGCATATTCTAGGAGGACACAAGAGGGGATCACGCTTGGCTCATTTCAACTGTCTTCCAGGTGGTGTTTGCCGGGAGAAATTTGGCATAGGAGCTTCAAGGGAAAATCAATCTAATTCATGAGTTTTGGGGCAGGAGGTTGTTCATTGAAGGAAGTACAAATTTGTGCATCCAGGGCCTACGCAGTAACCATTTTCTGGGCACATGTGGGAGTTTGAGGGAAGTGTTTTGGGGTTGGGTTTTGCTGGGAGAAATAAGAACTTTAGGGTAGTCAGACTCAACATTTTGGGAGTGACTGGAGGGTTTGTTCAAGGAGTTTGTAGACAGACCGGTCACCGTACTTCCCAGCTATTGAAGGAGGACATGGTAACTGGAACCAAATTTCAGGGGTCAGAACCAGACCAAACCCTTTCTAGGTTTTGGTGAGTTATTTGAGAGGATCTTGGGGATCATTTTACAGAAATTTCTGAGCACCAGAGGTGGGGTTTCTAGCAGACAGTGCAGTTTTCTGGGACATAGCAGTTTTCTAGGACAGCGCAGGACATCATTGGAGCAGCTCGTTCTCTCATCTCAGCTTTCTATTTTATCACCTGGGTCTTGTCAAGCTTGCCATTGAGGCAAGCCTAATTGCACTCCTTCCATACCATTGTACTCTTGCTCCAATTATTTAATAAAATTGCTCAATTGGGTGACATTTTTGGAGTTTTTATGGGTGATCACTAAATTTTCTGAATTTTTGTGTTGCATGTATTGTTTTGCTTTGCATATCACTGTTTTCCCTAATTAGGAACATTACACAATAAACCCCTGCAAAAATTTTGTTAGATAAGCCTTTAGCAGTAATCAAAGTAGGCTCTTCAACTTCTATTGCTTGGGAGTTGGTTGGTTCAACCAAAAGTGTCCCCTAATGCTCAAGATCTGAAAAATACAATGATCTCTAAACACTGAAGATGAAATTTGTTAGATCACAAGGAGATAGTGTAGGAATTTACAGGGTAAGTTCCTCAGACAGAACACCAAAGGACGCCGCTCACAAACAGGTCACAGATCAATACACCAGTATTTTGACGTGGTTAAAACCCTCAAAGAGGGAAATAGTCCACGGCCTGAGCCAACTCGGCCATTTCAGGCAATTTATTAATAAAAGAATGAAAATTTATAGAAGCTTCTCTCGTGAACGGTTAACCTACAAATGACCCTCCATGCGCTTTAAATAGAAATCATGGACCAATCGGGTGTCAAGCCACGGATCAAGTGTCGGTAATACCGAGGAGAGAATGAACCGTCGGATCACTACATATCGTGACCGTCGGATTGTAAGTTACAAAATGTACAACGGTAAAGAAACACACTTTACCTAACTCTATACCTAACTCTATACTAGACCAAGTTGAACTTAACTATTTCCTATGTGTCGGAATATCCTAACATCCCCCCTTAAGAACAACTTGGGATAGGATTGAAGGATTTACAAATATGACACAATAGGAGAAGGAAGGAGGCACTAGAGCCTATCCCCCCTTAGTGACAACTTCCTGAACTCCAACCATAAATCGAAGTTTAGTAAACTTCGCCTCCGTGAGAGCCGTTGTAAAGATGTCTGCAACTTGATCATCTGTTGAACAATATTGCACTTCAAGAACATGGTCATGAATGAGCTTTCTGATGAAGTGCATGTGTAGTTCAATGTGTTTCCTACGCTAATGCTGGACTGAATCTTTGCATAGTTGAATGGCACTTTGATTATCACACCAAAGTGTAGTCGGATGCTGCTGCTGAAAGCCAAACTCTGATAGAATCTGTTGAAGTCACAAGGCTTCCTTACTAGCTTCTACGGCACCAAGATACTCTGCTTCTGCTGAAGAAAGAGAAATGGCACCTTGTTTCTTGCAAGCCCGTGTAATAGGTCCTGAACCAAGAGTGAACACATAACCGGCAGTAGACTTCCGATCATCAGGGTCATCAGCCCAATCGGAATCAGTGAAACCAACCAATAGAGGAGATGCTTCGGCACTGTAATGAATTCCAAACTGAACTATACCTCGAACATAACGAAGTATTCTTTTCGCTGCTTTCCAATGACTTTCATGTGGGTTTTGCATAAACTAAGCAACAAGGCCAACAGCAAAGGAAAGGTCAGGACGAGTATGGGTTAGATACAAAAGTTTTCCTACAAATTGACGGTATAAGGTAGCATCAACTTCAGGGGAAGTACAAGTGACTGAAAGTTTGGCTCCAGACTGAAAGGGAGAAGGAGCTGGCTTACAATCTTCCATGTGAAAATGACGAAGAAGATCACAGGCATACTTGAACTGGGAAAGGGAAATACCTTCCTTGGATTGCAAGACTTGAAGACCGAGAAAATAGTGTAAGTGTCCTAAGTCTGTCATTTCAAATTTCTTTTTAAGGCTGGACTTCACATGGTTTATAAGGTTGGGATCACTACCAGTGAGGATAAGTCATCAACATAAAGAATAAGGATGATAAGAGAGTTGCCCACTTTCTTGGTGTAGATAGTATTGTCAGAATGACACCTAGAAAAGCCATATTCTAAAAGAAAGCTATCCATTTTGGCATACCAAGCCCGAGGAGCTTGCTTGAGACCATAAAGGGATTTCTTAAGTCGACATAGAAGGCTGGAGTCTGTTTGTATGAAGCCAATGGGTTGTTCCATATAGATTTCTTCATGCAAGTCCCCATGCAAGAAGGCAGATTTAACATCCATCTGATGGACTTCCCATTTTAAAGAGGCAGCAAGGGAAAGAACAAGGCGGATAGAGTTCATTTTGGCAACAGGGGAGAAGGTTTCAGTGTAGTCAATGCTTTCAACCTGTGAAAATCCCTTAGCAACAAGACGAGCTTTATGTTTATCAACTTTCCCATCTGGTCCATACTTTGTTCTGTAAACCCATTTACATCTAACAAGTTTGCATCCCTTTGGTAGAGGAACAAGATCCCATGTATCATTTGCCAACCATGAATGATATTCTTCATTCATAGCTGCTTCCCAATGTGGATGGCCTGAAGCTTCTGCAAAAGTGTCAGGATCATGATTTACTGGAGCTTGAGCCAGTAAAGAAGAGGCTCTTTCTAACTGAGAACGTGTACGGCGCTGATCTGTAGGATCACCGGCAAGATCACCTGTTGCATCTCGAGTAGCACGGACCCATCTTGGAAGTGAAGGAGCTGAAGGAGCTGAAGGAGCTGAAGGATGATCCTGAG
>APFE030187297.1:0-10480 GCA_000404065.3 Pinus taeda | reverse complement strand
GAAGGAATGGTTTGTGAACATCGCAGTTGCGCGAACCAACAGGTATGAAAGATATAACGATGAAGACAGACACACTTCGAGCTTACAAGTGTTGACGATAGCCAAGATCAGAAAACTTAGGATTTTGGTCAGCATCCTCATGATTTGATGAATCGCGTAGAGGGGTAGATGAGAAGCAAGAATGTTCATCCTCTACATTTCCGGAAAATATAGATGAAAAATCAAGTGGATGTTCAAATAATGTTGGTCCTCTCCATTGTTAGATGATGGACTAACATCTAGTGTGTCCTGGGAATGATCAACAATGGGTGCGTTTGTGGATGGAGATACAAATGAAAAATCCGAAATGGTATGATCACCAAGGAGGATAGTGATCTAAAAATGAGATCTTAGACTAATATTAAGGTATTACAAACTCATGCGTAGGATTTGCCTATATTACTTAGTGCAATGGATTGAAAAGATTGCGAATAATATAGAAAATGCAGCAGTTAGAAAACATAACACATACATGCATAACACAACAAATAATCAAGGAGTTCACCCAAAACTCTTGGGTTACGTCTCCTGGTCCAGCTTTCAGTGGTGACCTCTCTATTATGTCTTCAAGAGCAGAGTTTTTACAAATGTGAGCTCAAATGGAGTGTCAACACAATAGGAATAAAACAACAGGGCTTTACTTGGATCCCCCAAGTCTTTTTGAGTACACAGGCTCTCCCTCTCGCTCTTTGTCTATGTTTTCTCTTTGTCTCAACATTGCCTACTCCTGTTTTTGTCACTCAGTGGCTTTTAAGCCAATCGACGCTTGTCTGTTCGTTTTCCCTTTCGAGCTCTCTGGCTCCCAACCTCTATCTACTCAAATCCCCTTTGAGCATTAAACAATCATTGTTAAACATCCTCAGGGATGGTGGCCACTTGTTTTGTAATGGAAGGGACCATCGGTGCATTGAAATCCCAAAAATATCGTTTCTCTATTCAGACAAATACACAGAAAATGCTAAAAAACCGCATAAATGCCTCTTATCAGACTTCAAATAAAATTAATTTCACCCTATAATCCTATCGAGTCCGCCTTTGGGTCACTATCGCATGCCCACCGTTGATCTATGTGATCTTTGATCCAATGACTGATATTCATTTCAGGCGACTTATGCGTACAAAGGTTACTCACCCGAAAAGGCAGTTTTCTCAATCCACGTGTTGCCCAATGGACGGGATCGAGTGGAGCCCGTCCAATACCACTTACTTCCTGAGGCCCGCCCGAAATCCCAATCATTACAGAACTCAAGTAAGATAAAACTGCATGTATAATCCTTCCGGGTCCATTTTATCGCTCCGGGTGCATTTCCTTTGTATTTCATTTATTTATTGAAAATGCAAAAATAGATAGAAAACCCTTTTTACCAGAACTCAAAATATATATATTTTCATTCATAAAACCCGTCGGGTCTAGTCCTTTGTATCGCTGCAATGCGATATATCGCAATCGCATATCGCATGGTCTTCGGGCCCCCGGTAGTCTTCCATTGTGTTTTAGCGATGCGATATTGCGATGTAATCTCGGTCATTGATCTGCACACTTGATCAATGGTCCTCGTTAAATCGTGCTAATTGCTATCACGATTTATATAGGGCCGAGCCCGATTAACCCCTCCTACTACCAGCGATTGCGATACGCTGATCAGATCTGGATCATTGATCGACCAGATCCGATGGCTCCTGTCCACTGTTTTTTTGGCCTCTTATATGCTCTGTTTTCAATATTTCTGTGTATTTTTCTTGCTCGATAGTGTAATCCACCATTCTTGAAGGTTTATCCTTTGCAATATTTTTTAAGTATTGAAGACTTAGAAGGTTTTTAGGATCCATTTTGGATCACGCCTTCCCATTGAAAATCTTTTGGACCACTAAAACTTGGTTTTTAAGCATCGATCAAGTGAGGATACAACTTCCTCACTTATCCAATCTCTATCCATTTTGCACTGCTTCATTTTGAACCTCTGAGTCCAATTCTTAGGTACTCAACATCCCCTCTGCACGTAGTTCTCACCTTCCTATTCAGAACTGTGTCTTCCTGCAACTCATTGAGATATTCAGGAAACAAATCATCAATAGAAGGAAACTAACTTTTCTCTTCGGGATCTTCAATCAATTAAGTTTCATACAACATCAAGTTCTCTGCATTAACAACTGAATAGATATGCATATAAGCTGGCCAATTAAGGTGAAAATCGTTTTCACCAATTTTCTCAAGTATCTTGAAAGGCCCATACCTTATTGGTTTTAGCTTCTTACCTTCAACCTGCATTATGTCTTTACTGATGTATAGCCAGACTTTATCACCAACTTGGAGGTTATGCTCAATTCTATTCTTGTCATGACTTGCCTTGTACTCGGCATGGCTTCTTTCCAGTTGTTCCTGCACTGCCTAGTGAATTTCTTGGATCTGTTCAATGCACTTGGTTGCTTTGTCCACATCATTGTTTCCATCAACTGCTATGTCTTTACTAAAGACAAAATCCAAGGGAGACTTTGGTGGAAAACCAAAAACAAATCTCAAAAGGAGATCTCTGAGTAGAAGAGTGCTTGGCACGGTTGTAAGCATGTTGCACATAACACAAATGTTCATCCCAAAGCTTGTGATGCTTGCTGCAATAACCTCTGAGCGACTGGATCACTATCGTGTTGACCACCACCTTTGTTTGACCATCTGTTTGTGGATGAAATGTTGTGATCTTCTTCAATCTGGTGTCCATCAACTCCCATAGACTTGACCAAAACTTCCCAACAAATCAAGAATCTTGATCAGATCGAATAGAAGTGGGTAACCCAAAATGAACCCATACATGTTGAAAGAACAACTTCACTATTTTCTCGGCTGTAACTTGCTTGTTACAAGGTATCAAAATACACATTTTGTTGAACCTATCCACAATAACATACAAATAATCATGACCTTCTCTAGACTTTGGCAATCCCCAAACAAAGTCCATGGAAACACTTTCCCAAGGACGAGAAGGAACTGGAAGTGGGGCGTATAAGCCTAGTTTTCTATTACTGGGCTTGCTTTTAGCACACATATTACACCCTTTAATATATCTAGAAATTGTTTCATGCATTCTTGGCCAATAACAGAACCTTTGCAACTGTGCAACTGTTTTACTTACACCAAATTGACCTGATATAAGAGACGTATGTGCTTCTCGGATTATGTTAACTCTTTCAGTTTCTAGAATGCATAACTTTCCCAAATGATACAAGAGTTGTTCCTTAACATAATAATCCAGTTATTCTACTTGTTTTCCATGACTTAAAGTTGCATATACATCTTTAAAATCTACATATTGAGCATATTGTTCAATGTAGCTTTCATGCATTAGTGAGTTATGCTTAAGTATAGTAGATGCATTTATGATTGGTCTTGATAGCATATCTGCAACCTTATTGTGTATGGCTTTCTTATATCTGATGACAGGATGAAATTTTTGTAGGAAACACATCCACCTATAATGTCTTGATTGCTGCAATTTAGTTTGTGAGTGCAAATATTGAAGTGGTTGATGATCTGTATGTATGATTGTTTCTTTGTCCATTAGGTAATGTTTCCACTTTTTTACACTCTGTACTAATGCATACAATTCTTTAACATATGTGGGATAATTAACTACTGCAGAAGTAAATGTCTCAGAATGGTAGCATATGGGTTTACTGTGTTGCATCAACATTGCTCCCATGGCATAGTCACTAGCATTTGTTTCAATCTCAAATAGTTGTTGAAGATCTGACAGTGCTAGTACTGGTGTTGTACTATTTTTTTTCTTTTAAGATGTTGAATGCTTTCTGCTGTTTGCCTCCCCACTGAAACACCTTATTCAATCCTGTTAAAGCATGTAAGGGATATGCAATCAAGGAAAAGTTAGCAATAAACTTCCTCCAATATTGTGTTGCTCCTAAGAAACTCCTAACTTCTATAGCAGATTTGGGCTTAGGCTACTTCACAATGACTTCAACCTTAGAGGGATCTATCTTCAATTCATAACCCCCTACAATATGACCCAAATAATTTAAATATGTTTTTCCAAATTCACATTTTGATCACTTCACATAGATATTTTCTCTTTTCAAAACATCTCAAGTCTACTTTACATGCTTCAAATGTTCTTCCCATGTTTTACTGAAAACAAGAATGTCATCTAAATATACAATTACAAAATCATCAATAAAAGGGATGAGTACATCATTCATAACTCTCATGAAAGTGGTAGGAGCATTAGTTAATCCAAAAGGCATAACCAACCATTCATATAGCCCTTGCTTTGTTTTGAAAGCAGTTTTCCATGCATCTTGTTATACAACTCTGACCTGGTGATAGCCACTATGCAAGTCCAACTTGGAAAAGTAAACTTCTTCTTTCAGATGATCTAATAGCTCATCAATGCGAGGAAGAGGATAACGATTCTTGATCGTTATTTTATTCAGTGCTCTATAATCAATGCACATCCTCCACGAACCATCTTTATTTCTCACCAGTACGATTGGAGATCCACATGGTGATGTGCTTGGTCTTATGAACCCTTTATCGAGCAGCACCTGTACCTGCTTCTTGATCTCTGCATTCTCTAAAGCGGATAACCTGTACATTCCAATGTTAGGTAATGGAGCATCTTGCTACAAATGAATATCATATACTATTTCCCTTTTCGGTGGTAGACCTTTAGGTTCTTGAAATAGGATACCACATTCTGAAACAATTTTAACTAAATTAGCTTTCTGTTTAGCATCACAGCCTTCAAATACATTGGTTTTATCACGGTTCTTTTCCTTTACAACCATTAATAAAAATTGCTTGCATGAATTTACAATTATTTTCATATGGCCTGAGTTTATGAGAGAATAGTTATTTTTGAGTTTATGAGTTGTTACAATATATTCTATTCCATCTTTAGTGAGTTGATACTTATTTTCGGCCCTATAGAATATGGCTTTTCTATCATACAAGTAAGGACTTCCTAAAACAATACCACATAAATCCAAGGGAACTATATATAGCTCAACCTCATCTACAAATGTTGATTCAATAGCAAACCTAAGTTTACATTGTCTATTCACTTGTAGCTTTGCTTTATCACATACACAACCTAATGGATATGGCTTCTTGTGAGGTGTTATTAGTAAGCCCAACTTCTTTACAATTGTTTCAGAAATCAAGTTTACTTGTGATCCACTATCAAATAAAGTATCAATCTTTTGGTGCTTGGAAATAACTCTGATATGAAAAAGCTCATGCCTTTTCCTCACATTATCTTCATTATCAATAGGATGTGTAGAATTACTTGTAGATGCTTCAAAATTTTTACCTTTTATACCTGTGGTTGTGCCTGTTGTTTCATCACCTGAGTCTGACCCCAAGTCTTTCTGAATAGCGGAAATAATCTTCTTCTTCTTACCACAAAACTTCTTAGGTTTCAGCTTCGGATGCAAAGACCAACAATGTTCATCATCGTGCCCATCCTTCTTGCAGTAAGTGCATGAATGTTTGTCTTTCTGTACAACGTTTGTCTTCCTCTCCTTCCATTTCAGCTTCTTCTTTTCCTTGTTCTTGCTTGCAGAGGGTTTCGATGATCCCCCAATCTCTGGGTTCACATTCTTGCCTCTACCTTCTAGATGTGTAGCCTGAACTGATACATCATCTAGGCTAGTGGGATTAAACATGAGAATGGTGTGCTTCAAATAGCTATGAAGACCACCTACATACTTCAACAAAGTTTCAGGTGAGTCTAGATATATGCCTAGAGTTAAAGCTCTTTTTCTAAATTCCTAGGTATAAATTTGTACACTTTTTCCCTTTAATTGATGAAGAGTTTGCCAACTCATCATTGCTTGCTACATATAAGCTAGAGGATAGAACTATTTTTTAATGGCAGAAACAAATTCATTCTAGGTAGAGAGAATTTTACCATGTCTCTTCATATTAGCTTGTGTCTTGCCTTCCCACCACAGTAGTGCAGTTCCTCCAAGGTGAAGGCTAGCCAGCTGAGTTTTTCTCCTTTCTGAATCAATGTTCTGCACCCTGCAACATACATCAATTTGTCTAATCCAGTTATCTAGCTCTTCTGCATTTAATTCTCCATCATAAATTGGAAAATCAAACTTTACATCTAATTTAATCAAAGAAGTTTTCTTCTTTTTCTTTTCAGGGCTAGATGGAGGTAATGGTGGAGGAGATGATGGAGAAGGCTCTCCCCCTTTCCATTTGCCTTCTGGATGGGCAAATAGAAGAGGTTCCTCTGCTCCTTTGTCTTGTTTGGGTGTTGAAGTTCTTTCACCTCGACCCTTCTTAAATTCTCAATACATCTCTTCCACCATGGCTCGCATGGCCATAAAATTGTCCATGAACTAAGATTCTGATTCTAATGGAATTTCTTCTGCCATTCTCCTTCGAGGATAGACTCTTCCAATCTCTGGATTAGCCTCAACAAGTTTTCCTTCTCCTAGTTTGAGCTTTGACCTAGTTAGCATTCAAATCCACCATAAGCTTGTCTAACCTTAGAAAAACCAAAAAAACAAAAGCTTTCATACCACTTGATCTGAAAATGAGATCTTAGACTAATATTAAGGTATTACATACTCATGTACAAGATTTTCCTATATTACTTAGTGCAACGGATTGAAAAGATTGTGAATAATATAGACAATGAAGCAGTTAGAAAAACATAACAGATATAGTGCGCATAACACAACAAATAATTAAGGAGTTCACCCAAAACTCTTGGGCTACATCTCCTGGTCCAACTTTCAGTGGTGACCTCTCTATTATGTCTTCAAGAGTAGACTTTTTACAAATGTGAGCCCAAATTGTGTCTCAACACAACAAGAATAAAACAACAGGGCTTTACTTGGATCCACCAAGTCTTTTTGAGTACGCAGACTCTCCCTCTCGCACTCTGTCTCTGTTTTCTCTCTATCTCAGCACTACCTACTCCTATTTCTATCATTCAGTGGCTTTTGACCCAATCGGCACTTATCTGTTCATTTTCCCTTTCAGGATTTCTTGCTCTCGGCCTCTGTCCGCTCAAATACCTCCTGAGCATTAAACAATCATTGTTAAACATCTTCAGGGATGGTGACCACCTGTTTTGTAACGGAAGGGACCATCGGTGTGTTGAAATCCCAAAAATATCATTTCTCTGTTTACACAAAGAAATACACAGAAAACGCTGAAAAACCGCATAAACAGCTCTTATCGGACTTCAAATAATATTAAGTCCACCTTATAATCCTATTAGGTCCACATTTTGGTCGATATCGCATGCCCACCGTTGATCTGTGTGATCTTTGATCCAACGGTTGATATTCATTTTAGGCGGCTTATGTGTACGGAGGTTACTCACCTAAAAAGGCGGTTTTCTCAAGCCACATGTTGGTCAGTGGATGGGATCGAGTAGAGCCCGTCCAATACCACTTACCACCTGAGGCCCGCCCAAAATCCCACTCATTACAAAACTTAAATAAGATAAAATTGCATGTATAATCCTTTCATGTCCGTTTTATCGCTCCGGGTTCATTTCCTTTGTATTTCGTTTATTTAACGAAAATGTGAAAATACATAGAAAACCCTTTTTACCAAAACTAAAAATATATATATTTGCATTCATAAAACCCGTCAGGTCCAGTTCTTGGTATTCCTGCGATGTGATATATCGCAATCGCATATCGCATGGTCTTCGAGCCCCCAGTTTTCTTCTCTTGTGTTTTAACGATGCGATATTGCGATGTAAACTAGGTTGTTGATCTACGTGCTTGATCAATGATCCTTGTTAAATCACGTTGATCGCTATTGCGATTTCCATATGGTCGTGCCCGATTAACCCCACCTGCTACCGTCTATTGCGATATGTCGATCAGATCTGGATTGTTGATCGACCAAATCTGACAGCTCCTGTACATTGTTGTTTTGGCCTCCAATAGGCTTTGTTTTCAATATTTCTGCGTGTTTTTCTTGCCTGATAGTGTAATCCACCATTCTTGAAGGTTTATCCTTTGCGATAGTTTTTAAGTATTAAAGACTTAAGAGGGGTTTTAGGATCCATTTTGGATCAGTCAGGAAAAAATGGAGGAGGTACGAACAAATAAGGAGGGTCCTTTGCTACCGGTTGATGTTCAAGATCCCATTCATACTCTTCGTGAATGACAACGCATGTTGTTGTGCAACACCAAATCCATCGATGGCTTAATCCTTGTTCATAATAAGTGTAGAGTTTTATAATATTCCTAATTAGCCATGGCTAATTGGAATATTTAATTTTGTCCAATTTTTGCCTTCTATATTTATTTGTAAAGTGAGAATGGGGGACATAACTCAATTTAAGAATAAAAAGTCACTTCCTAGTAGCACAATGTTGTGACTTAAAGAGGAGCCAAAGGGGCCAAGGGGGGACGCAGAAATGGGGCCCACGCAGACACATGGAGGGACTGCGTAGGAGGGAAGAAACACATGGCAAGAGGGGAATCACACAGGAGGAGGTGAGCCTAGGGATTGTGAGAGGCAGAGGATATAAAAAAGATAGGAGCCCCCTCATTTTGGATCATTCTATTATGTGCATTTTGAGCTAGTCGTTTCGACTTCTGAGCACGTTGGCTCTTTAGCTAGTCTGCAACACTGTTTAGTGCATTGAGTGTCTCCATTCGGAGATCTCACTCTTAGCCCCAGGGGACTTCGAGTGCCTACTCGAGCAAGGTATTCCTTTTTTCATTTCAGCAGTAGTTTTATCAGCATTCTAGCAGCAGTATTAGCAGCATTTTGGAGGACTGCGCAGCACTGGGAGAGGGACACAGTTCTTTCTGGCAGTAGTGTTGGATTGGGGTTTTTGTAGGATGATTTATGCTGGGTGATTGAGTAGGGGACCCGCCCTTGCATCTTGGAGGATTTTTGCAGAGTTTCAGGCAGAGTTCTGGTGGGGTTTCTTTAGTGGTAGCGCAGAGCATTAAGGGACTACGCAGATCCCCAAGGGGGTGATTTTCATGGGTTGGCTATTCCAGGAAACCTTTCTGGGTTTTTCTGGGTTTCTGGAGTAAAGCTCGATTCCAAAGTTTTAGAATTTTCTGAGGAGGGGAGCAGCCCCAAATCATTATTTGTTTCCTAGCAGCAGCAACAACATGACAGTTCTCCAGCAACATCCACGCAGAGAGGGCATTCCTTGTTATTCTGAGAGTATTTCTTCACTTGCCTTGTGCAAGTCGAGGTGCCATTTGTCTAATCACCTCTTGTACTCACTTTATTGCTCAACTTAATAAAATGGCTTAGTAGTTCTCATTCCATTTCTTGAGTATCTACTTATATTTCCTGTTTACATTATTATATGTTGTACCATTGTTATTTTGTCATTTTTGGGTTATTATATCATTTGCACATATTTGGTTGGAGTTTTTGTCGGGGTTTAAGGAATATTCTAGGTTAGGGATATTATAGTGGTGTTAGAGCATAGATCTGACTCAGCCTATGGAGCTAGCAATCTATGACACCAGGGGAAAAACCCTACATTTGTTACAGAGGTAGGAGATACAGAGACACTGGACGTAGGTTGGAGAATACCTATGGAGAAGGAGACTGTGTTCCGGTGGTGGATGCAGAACAGGAAGAGCCGATGGTTGACGCAGAACAAAAAGAGTCGGTGGTGGACACAGAGCAAATGATAGACAAGGAAGGGAGGATATTTGCGGATATGCTCCTCAAATCAGGCAGGATCTGTCGAGGCAGATTGAGGTGATGGGGTAGAGATTCATGGTAGTAGAGGCCAGACAGTGTGAAAACCCACGAATTTTTTAGATCGGTGAGGGATCAGGTGCATCGCATCATTTGCCAAAGTAGTGTGATACTGCATAGCAGGTGGCTTCGCATGCCCCTACATGCTCCACCATTCCCATGTTCTTAAGAGTAGACACGGGGGTCGAAGCCCAGTAGGAGGCAGAGCCTCACCATATGGGCAATTATTTTGCAGAGTACCAGGCATATGGGCAGGAGTTCAGGGATGCTCTTTCATTAAGAGACTTTGTTTGTAGAAATTTTGAATAATTTAACGCATATTCAATGGAGATTATCCTGATCATGTACTATTGCGGAAAACATACACAATACATAAGGTCCTCTACGTTGATCATCAATATAGTAGCATCAATAACAATAAAACATCAAGAGCATTCACACATTAACACAGTATGTATCCCGGGGAAAGCATTCGCTAAAAACCCCAACTATCTGTATATTAATGATTGAGTCATGTAACATTACACAGCATAATACTTCTCACAAGTATCTCCACCTCTGTTACACACAATACAGCTCAGATCTGAATCAATCACTGGCTCAAATCTCCTTCGCTGTTTGCCTGCCTCCGCTGCTCAATACCTGCTCAAGAACTGTTGATAATTCCAAGGCAACCACGTCTTTACTTGGCTAAATCACGTGAGCACAAGCTACAAT
>APFE030187294.1:0-69251 GCA_000404065.3 Pinus taeda | reverse complement strand
AAACAAAGAAGGTCAGCAACATAGACAAGATGATCACACATGTCACTAGTTGTGCAAAAGAAAAGAATAAAACTGTCTCGGGCACGCCTAAGAAACCTGCATAACACACTGATCAGTCATGAAAAAGAGTAGAAATGTAAACAAGCAGAAATGGAATTGTATGTACAGCTATCTAAAACACAGCAATTAAAGGCATTATATACAGGAAATAAGAAAACGAAATGCGAGAAACTAAAAACATTGTACAGGCCTTAGTAAACAGGGGCCCTCTGCCTACTCCAGCCGTTTCAAAGATCAATCACACGCGTAAATGGAATAACAGTCTTCTCATGTATTGCGCATCAAATAAGAAAATAAAGTGGGAGTTCAAAGGTATAAAAACAGCAGCTAACAACTAACAACTAACTTGTCTAGCGTTCAAAGACGCTCTATTTATAATTGCAGAAGGTAAACTAGCTTAACGAAATTTAAGGAATTCGAACAGCTGAATTGAAACACATAGTCCTGCTACGTCCTCGGATCTAGGCAACGGTCATCGTGGGCATTCAATCGGCTGTTGGATTGTGTCTCCCACTACTTTCATAACTGAGGACGATGCCACCTATTCCCCACGCGCTCTAAAACAGAACACGCAGAGCCGTGCCACCGCCAATGACCTCTGTTTGACCGAAGTTGCCTCCTTGTTGACCACGGGCTTGGATGACTGGTTTGGATGATCTGGAGGGACACACACCATGTCCTTGGTTCCACGAACTTTCTTATGTGGCTCTTCTTCCCGAAGGACACCTGGAACATAGCGTTTAATAAGCCAGCTGCGGAATCCGGGGTTGGCTGCGAAAACCAGGATCAGCTGCGGAAAACCCTATGTAAACCCTGCATGAGCTGCGGAAACGCAGCACCTTGGACCAAAATTCTAAACCAAACACAGTCATTAACATAATTAGAAAACCATGTAAAAAGTCCTATAATACAACAATTTGAGAAAATTGATGGAGAGAATGAGTGGCAAAATAGGGAAATGAATAGGAAAAAGAGGCTGGGAGGATGTGTAAAGAAGTATAAATTTGAGGCTCAACACATCTTATTAGTTCAAAACATGACCATCATAGATCAACATCATAAATCACATGTAACCATCATAAACCATAATCATAGATCACATATAATCATCATATACCATAGTCATAAGTCACATGCACAATAAAATTGAAATAAAATGTTGATACTTATCCTTTCATCAGTCCTTAGATTCTACCTTTGTCCTTATCCCATATGCATTCTAGATCAGTTGCCACACCTGAAAAACATCCAATGTCTTTTCCTCAACCATGTGTACATACAAATAGTGTGCATCACACACATACAATCACACACTACATACAACACCATGCAATACATGCACTTAGTACCGCATGCCCTCAACACAACATGTACAACATGCACATAATACCACATGCACACTGGTGCCATATGTACAACATGTACACAATACCACCTATACACCACACCACCTTCATAACGTGTGCACAACGCCACATGTACATTGCACCACTATACAACATGTACACAATAGCACATGCACATAGTACTACATGCACGACATGTACGTGACACCATATGTACACATCGCCACATGCACGACATGTATGTGACACCATATGTACACATCGCCACATGCACAACATGTACGTGACACCATATGTACACATCTCCACATGCACGACATGTACACAATGCTACCTACACACATCGCCACTTGTACAACATGTACATAGCACCACATGCACACAACACCACTTATACAATATGTACATAGCACCACATGCACACGGCACCACTTGTACAATCATGCACACAACACCATATGTACATAGCGCCACATGTACAACATGCACGCAACACCACCTGTACATAACACAGCGTATCCAACATCTACATGGCACCATCTATACCCAGCACTGCATATGCGATATCCGCACAACACTACATGCACAACATTAGTACCACACATCCAAAACCACACTGTCTTTACCAAGCAACCTTGCTTCCAGTGTCTTATCCATGTTTGTCCTAGCATGCCATAAACCACATTGCTTTCACTTCATTGATGTATCCCTCAATATAACCTGTCCATAACATAAGCATAGTCACTATACAAGCATACAATATAAATTCATATTCACATGATACTGACCTCATATGTTTGTCATGGCTACTCTTCCCACTTGATTCCTCATAGACCAAGAACCTCTTCATGTCATTTTCCTTCGTAAGCAATCATTCCTCCACAAGAATGATTCATGATGACCCTGTCAGATAGTGACATAGATATATGTACACATACATACATCATAAAATAATAATGATCTCGTCAATCAACATCATCCATACATACATATGTACATATGTTTACATTAGCATAAAATAATCATCATCCTATCATACATGACATACATACACGCCTACATGTATACATCTATAAACATCAACGTAAGCATGATCACAACAAAATTTCCAGATATTATAAGGTCAAGGTTAAGAGAAATTCCTTTATTCATGTAACATATGTGCAATATTAAGAACAACAGTCCCAACATAGCCAAGGCATCTGAGACCTTAGACCCATTTACTTTACCCTTTCCTAGTTACCTTTCCCATGATTGTTTTGTCATCGTCCATTTACCACAATGGACCTAACCAGTCCAACCGACTGTCATAGTCTTACCTTCTGCTATGCTTACTCATGCATAAAGCTTCATATGAAGCTTACCTTGCCTGTTGGGTACCACACAGCTCTCCCATAGCTCCTTTAACTTCCCCCTTTCCCAACCAATTCCCAAGACTCAAAACATAAAAGGAAATCCAAGAAACAAACAAGAAGAAAACCATGAAAATAAATAACAATACGATACCACAACCAAAGTGGAAATGCCTTGCACCAGACATAAACAATATCGCAAATCAAGCTCAACAAATCATAAAAAGACCAAAAGAACAAGACTAGCAACAAACACTATGACTCAATCCCCATGGTTCCTAGGGAAAGCTCAACCAAATCCTTCTACAATATTTCATGGTAAATTTTCTTGCCATACAACTCCCTGCATTATACTGCCATAAACACATAACTCCAATGCATAAATAAACATAACAATACATCAGTTACCTTATCTTTTCATACTAATCTTGTTGTCTTGCAACTGAACACATTCGTGCCATCTCTCAAAGGACTATAACTATCTTGACAGATCCACCTGTAACTAGAGACTAGCTAATATACCTGTTAAGTACATGTTCATGAATCTAGCACATATCCACATAATGTCAAACAAAATCAAGGTTAAGAAGACTCCCTGTATGCAAATCACTCATTTGTTTGGAATTAGGGTTTCCAAAACTAGCCAAAGAAATTCTTGCCCAATTTCTTTCTTTTACCTTTTTCCTTGCTGCAATCCAGCCTTACTATGCGCTATCACATCACCCAACTACTAGTTACATAAACACTTCAACTATTATCTTGTCACGCTACCAAGAATGCTCCTTGCAACTGCTCACACATGTCAACCACGAGTTCCACATATCAAGACAATCATATCTATCAATTTGAAATCAACCTTTATTAGGACTAACAATGATCCAGGTGGATATTGGTGGCCACAAGCGAATTCCACTTGGACCCCCACCATTTCTTCTTTCATTTTTTCAGTTTCCTTAATTGTAGCACAGTTTACTATTTTTAGCAGTTTTTCGGGTCCTAAACTTCCAGCGCTGTTTTGAGGCCCTAAACGATGTTTTTTTGGAAATCTACCGCCAACAATTTTCTATCTAAAATCGTCTTTTCCATCGTAGTCCTCATAGAGATCTTTCCAACAAGTTATCATGCGCGTCAAACGGAGATAATATGGCCAAGTTGCGACCCTCGGAAGTTGGTTGTCCAACTCACCCCAACGGGGCCCATAAACTCTTGGTGTTACATCTCCTCGGGTTAGGATTTTGGTTGTTTAGGGTTTCCTCTTATTGTTCAATAATAAAAATGCCCTGGAGCCTCATTGTAAGGCAGTCCAGAGGCATGTAGCCACCACATCTCTTCTCAGAGATAAGCTACCATCTCCCTAGCTGGTTTATTTCCATTTCTATTTGTAAGCATATTTCAGTATTTTACATTAATGAATGAAGTATTATTTCTGTTGCATCCCTGTGCACTTCAGAGGCATGTAGCCACCACATCTCTTCTCAGAGATAAGCTACCATCGCCTTAGCTGGTTTATTTCCATTTCTATTTGTAAGCATATTTCAGTATTTTACATTAATGAATGAAGTATTATTTCTGTTGCATCTCTGTGTTTATGGTTATCTCTGTAATTTTTTGTGTTCCTATTTAAATCCAGATCAGTGATATCAGAGCGGTCTGCTTTTTTTCTCTGTTTTTCTTTGCATGTCCCCAATGAGGTCGGGATATAAGGAGTTAGGGCTTGAACTGGTCGAACCTTTGCAAGACCAGCCTCACAAATCCCAACGGCCTCCCATGGTGAATGAAAAGAAAGATGAGCAGGCAGGAGATCCTATCAAAACCTTGCTTGAAGAATCCCACGTGAGACAAAGGAACGTGATGATAGATAGATTTGCCCAGATCCTTCAGCGGTAACCTAGGTGGAACGCATCGGCTTCCAACAGCTACTCTGGAAAAGCCACACCGTTTAAGGTACAAGTTAATGTTGAAATCCCCATATTCGATGGTCAGATAGACACAAATGTCATCGATAAATGGTTAAATTTGTTAGAGGGTTATTTTTCTGTTCATGACTTTTCCAGTCGGGAAAAGATTATTTTCGCTCTTCTCATAGTAGTCCCCCATGTCAAGAACTGGTGGGAAACCTACTGCGAGCAGAAGGATTAAAGTACATGCTCACTATTTTCAGTTGCACCCACTTGGAATTCATTTCCAGGATGCCATCAAGGAGCAGTACTACCCTGTCGAAAGCTATGAGGATCAATACATAAAGTGGACCACGTTGCAGCAGGGAAGGGACCAAGACGTGCCATAGTTTGCCAATATTTTCCATACCCTTCGCACAAAGTTGGGTATCAAGGATTCAGACCACCATTTGGTACTCAAATACCATGGCTTCTTGCACAAGTACATCCAGGAAGAAATAGAATTTCTGAACATCTCCTCGCTCAGCACAGCATACCAATATGCAGTCAAGGTCAAGCAAAAGTTTAAACAGAAGAAGCGAGACTTTGGATCTGCGAATCCAAAGCAAGGGAAAGGTGCCCCCAAACCACAAAACAAAGGAAAAATCGAAGGCGAGGTGACCCAAGACAACCCACCAAAGCTGCAAGCAAAGAACAGCGCTGCAAAGCCGAAAAATGACACGGGAAAGTGGTGTGAGTGTCGGGCCAAGCAGTCACTGGTGGCCGAGCTAAAGGTTTCTGAATCAGATCCATATTCCGACTCTAAGTCAGAACCCGACAAGGGGAATGAAAAATGGAAGCAAATTATCAATGTGGATCCCAACGCAACCATTGCCACCACGAAGATCCAAAAGGAGGAACCTGAAGATCGAGAGGAGGAGGAGTGTCTCTTCCACTCCCAGATGTGGGTAAGGGGCTCCCTACTACAGTTCATTGTCAACATCAGGAGCCAAAAGAACCTCATTTCAGTAGAGGTCATGAAGCAGCTAGGCTTACCGACCACAGCACATCCACAACCGTACACCATCGAGTGGCTTCACCAAGGACGGGATCTTCGCATGAACCAGCAGTGTCGCCTTCCATACAACATCAAGCCCTTCACGGATGAGGTATTATGTGGCATTGCTCCCCTTGAAGTTTTTGATGTATTATTAGGACAACCATACTTGTGGAAGCAACATGTTGTGTATGAATCAAGGCCCCGTACTGTTATTATTACTTTGGGAAATAAGTTATACAGGATACCAGAGGTAGCACCGCCTACCACCATCTCTCTAGTTACTACAAAATGATGCAGTAAACTCATTTCCAAAACCAGGAAATTTGTTTTCCTGATGATATGCCCTCAAGGAAAGAAGAAGATAGTGGCCACAACCTCTAGATAGGGCCCCTCTGCACGACAACTACAAATGGACAAGGTTGTGGAGTAGTACGAGGACATCTTCACCTCCCCTACAGGGGTTCCTCTCCACTATCACGTCAATCACTCTATTGATCTGACCCCAGGTGCGGCACTGCCCAATGGACCAATCTATCGGTGCTCCATTCTAGAGAATGATGAAATCAAGGGGCAAATTCAAGAGTTGCTGCAGAAAGGTCACATACGTCCGAGTTCATCGCCATGTGGTAGCTCGATCATGTTGGTATAGAAGAAGGATGGGACTTGCAGACTCTGTATTGACTATCGGGTGCTAAACAAGATCATTGTTCATAATAGGTACCTGATCCCATGGATTGTGACCTCCTGGACCAACTGAAGGGGCAAAATATTTCAGCAAGATCGATTTGAAGTCAGGATATCACCAAGTACCAATCAAACCCTCCAATGTGTGGAAGACTGCCTTCAAAGCCAAGGAGGGCCTTTTCAAATGGTTGGTTATGCCTTTTGAATTAATGAATGCTCCTGCAACCTTCATGATGCTAATAGATGACATCTTACGGCCATTCACCAACTCATTTATAGTGGTATACTTTAATGACATCCTGATCTTCAGCCAGAGTTGGGAAGAGCACCTCCACCACATCTGACAGGTTCTCCAAACACTGCGACAACACAAGTTATGTGTCAATTTGGAGAAATGCACTTTTGGCATGACATATGGGATACATTATTGATGAATAGGGGGTGCATGTGGATCCATCCAAGATCCAAGTCATTCGGGATTCGCAATCTCCAACCACTCTGATAGAGCTCCACAGCTTTCTAGGTCTTGCCAACTTCTACTGCAGTTTCATGTTCGGATTTTCTCATATCTCTTGGCCCTTGAGTCAAGTCACCAAGGGAGGAGCAAAAGAAAAATTCTTTTGGTCTGAATCTCAACAGAAGGCATTCACATAGTTGAAAGATCACCTCTGCTCGGCACTAGTGCTCGCATTACCAAACTTGCAACAACCATTTAAGGTCGAGACAGATTCCTCTGACTATGATATTGGGGCAGTCATTACTCAACATGGGCATCCAATGGAATATCACAGTGAGACACTTTCGGACACAGTCCAGAAGTATCCCACTTATGACAAAGAGATGTATTCCATTGTGCAGGCCTACCAACAATGGAAGCATTACATTTTGGGGAAGGAAATGGTCATCCACACAGACCACCGACCCCTGCTGTTCATACAGACCCAAGGGAAATTACAGAATGATCGGCATCATAAGTGGTCCACATACCTACAACAGTTCCATTTGAATATCAAGTATAAGAAGGGAAGCACCAATAATGTTACAAATTGCCTTAGTCAACCACCAATCATGGCCTTAACCACCACGCTCAACTCTTGTGGGCATGAGACTTTTGATTGGCTACTTGTTAAGGGACAAAGTCCCCTAGGGTCTTGGGTTGATACCCTAGCAGATCGAGGGTTATCTATAAAGAAAAGAAAGCATTCCACACAACCATGATACTAATGTAAACAAACTACACGAAGAGAGGTGCACCTGGGGGTCCTTCATTTGGGAAGATCCATCCAGGGTCCAAACCCTCTTGGAGTTCATTTCGATCCTTCAACCTGCAAAACAATCAATTCAAGAAAGCACAACAGTATATTGACCAAGCATCATAAATAAATCATCTTCATAGCATATTGAAAGGTAGTTAGTTATACAATTGAAACAACCATTCATATGTAAATCATAATATTGATATCATAAATGTGAAGAAGATTTATATCAGGAACAAGACAAGTGTTTCTTTTATTATAGATAACTAAAGTACAGAAAGGAATGATTTCACCTGAGTCTTCCTTTGGCAGGCTCCAAGCAGAATCGTCCTCTGGATTTGTCCAGTCTCAAGACTTCAACAAACTCCTTCCATGTCTCACTCCAAGATATCTCAACTAATGGAAAGACATCATAACTCAAGGAAACAAGGGTTTCCTGTAATGGGGGAAGTGTTGGAAGAACAGGGATCTTCAGACTTGGTCAGGGATAATCTCAGCAGAGCGATTTTTCTCTCTCTTCTCTCCCTCTTAGGCCTTCCCATTGAAGCCTTTTTATACTTCTCCCAAAGTAGTTATTTAGTTGGGAATTCATTGGGAACAATTGGGCCACGGGCACTAATAGGTAATCAACAGGTAAAACCCATCATCTCCGCCAAAAATTAAGGAGATTTAAATTTTGTTAAGTGTTTTAAGACATATACGCGGGTTGGGTATACGCAGACCCACGTACACATGCATTTAGCTCAGGGAAATGTCGCATATACGGAGTAAAACACTGTTTTTAAAGTATTTGGACCAGGTCTGGAAAGAGGGGTTTCCCTAGGCCATGAGTGCAGCATCACAAACATCAAGCATGAGATTTGGAGCTATAACATATGCCCCCTAATATATGAGGTCAGAAGGGGTACATGATGGCCAAAATGTATTAAGTAAGTACATGGAAAGGAAACCTGTCAAAAACTGAGAAGGACTTCACCAGAGTTCAACCTGCCAAGCCACAAAGGGAGATCAGAAAGAAACATTGTCTAAGGCAGGCATACCCATGATCAGAGAAATTAAAGCATCTCTGCATATCAAGTACAAGCAGATCCACTAAGTATACAATTATAGAAGACTGGAAAATACATAATGGATCATCTGATCACGATCGAATAAGTACATCTCTGAATATCAAGCGGATCACTGATATCAAAGACTGATCCCAAAAGTACCAAATGAACATGATGGAGTAATATGGTACTACACTACAAACTCAAGTGCCAGCATATAGAATGTCGCCATGAATGACTGCAACATATAAGGTGGAGTGGTATCAACTAGCAGCAACAAGAGTAACTGTCAAGTGAACCAATGAATGTTAATGCAACCTGAGGTCTTCACCCACCGTGGTACATTTCTACACCATGGGAATAAATGATCTGAAGTTGACCATGTCAGAAATCATTTTATTACCGGTCAATGATGTATACCGTTAACAAACGCGAGACTACTCATTGATAATGATAATGAGCGTCAAGGTACCAAGTACAATCTAACAAGTGTGAATGGATGAGTTGTAGTCGAACACCTATAAGAATCTATCAATCATGAGACAATGATGGTTTCCCACTGTCGACAGTGAAGGATCTGCCACTAATGACTGCAAACCCCAAGGTACTTCCAAATGGACTCTAGATCTTTGCCCCAGAGAAATGAGTTGTAGTCAATAGGGAAATATCTGCTAGAAAGAAGGCATTAAGGCATCCTTCATCAATCTAGCGCGAGTGTAACCCGTAGGCCAATAATGTGGAAGGAATCGGACGAAAAGAGATGTAGTAACCCAACCGAAGCACGTTTTTGGCGTACACAAGATGTGGCTAGTGCACGACAGAAACCCTTTGAACCAACCAATAATGAAAGTTCACACAGAGGCGAGGTATCCACCAATAGGGTCAAATGGAAACCAAGGTACTACACGAATCCCAATGTGTGATAGTGTAAGCTAATGTCGAACACAAGGGAAACCACTCAGTCAAAGACCCATGATACTGATCGATGTTGAGCACAAGGTGACCTATCAATAATGAAAATAGGGCTAGGGTGTGTCTCTAGGCCTGTCCTCAAAGCAAGATGTCGTCGTCGATAAGGACAAGACTCGCCAACAAGAAGTTAATGGAGACTTTCTCAAACCAGCATGAGTAAAGGACCAATATAGCTGATCTGATGATAGACAAGACACTGACAACTAGGGATGGCCGACTGAAAAATGAGTCAAGGGACACCATAGAGAGGCCAACTCAGGCTAACTTCCCTTGAACAAAAGCACGACTCAATGTGACTATGTGTCAACATATGATAACTATGTATAGGTTCTTTATGCAGGAGGCACGAACAAACCCTCCATATGATTGGAAGAGATAACCAATCGGGGGAGAACTGACTCAATAACAAGGTTAAGGCATACCTAAGTCAAACTAAATCCTGCCCAAATGGAGGAGACTTTGTTTTGAGTGCTTTGTTAAAGGGCGACACGACTGACTCTAGCTGCCAACAATAAGTGGAAATATTGTCTCGTTCCACTCTTTTTGTAATATATAAATTTTTTTTGTCTTTTTCTTTAATCTGGAAAAAGAATAAAATAATGCTATAGTATAGTGGAAAGAATGATTGTCAGTGAAATAGATAATCTAGTTCCAGGGATTGGAACAATCCTATGCTCAATGCAGGGAGGTGAAAATTGGCCAAAGACACTCAAAGGTGTGTTCCTTCCACAGGTCAAGGTGTGTCAAGTTGCAGAATTCAAGCACATGCAAGTTTGATTTTGCAGTCGACATGTCAAATGTTGGCTTAAACACGAGTCCAAGTGAAGCCGGCTCAAGGCCAAAAGGTGCAAATAGTCAAAATGCAATGCAGTAGTACAACTCATCACAAAGGAGCCTCTAGGGTATAAGCCCAGAACAAAACGAAGAAGCAAAGAGGAATGAGTCTTCATCGGATAAGTCATGGTGGGACTACAGAGGAATCCCAAGCCTACTCATATCGAAGTAGCATGGGCAACAAATGTCAGTAAGACACTAACTACGATGCCCATGAAAAGGATGCCTCTACCATCGTCTCATGATTTAAAAAATCGGTGAGTGAAGATGGTTTATGAACCATAACACAATGGGATCGACCTATGGCAAGTGTATCGGCACATGGAGGCTAGTATTCATAATGCAATGGAAAAATGGTTTCCATAACCTATATTCCAGTGACAAAACAATACCTGCATGACGGGTCAGCAGTCATGGAACCATCTCGAAATTGTCGAAAAAGCATCCAAAATGTCATGAAAATCAAACCATTCTCAACATTCCAAGCTCAAAAGATAAAAGTTACATGAGACAAAACAAAATCAATTTTTGAAAAAAATTACCATTTTCAAAGCTTATAAAATATTTTTTGACTCACCATTATCACCGTTTGATTTGAGAGCAAAGGAGTGAAGCAAAAGCAGCAAGCATTGCCATTCGCCAATTTCGACCGTTCAAATCTTCCCAAAATCACCAGGTAACCCTTAAACTTATCTTGCATTCAATTGCGACTGGTTTTATAATTTTTAATTCAATTTTCATCTTTGAATTATTGCCAAAAAAAAATTCACAACGTATACGCAGGTTGGCTATGTGCAACCCGCATATAGGCAAGCCCTAGATGCGACTGTGTATGAAACGGACCCGCATATACGCCGCGAAAACTTCAAAACAAAAATCTAACGGTCAAAATTTATTTTTTCTTTAGGATGCTAGTCACTTGGAAAGGAAGAGAGCATGCCTTAGTGGATGATGAGGTTATGAACAATCCTAATGCCCTGGATGCCTTAAGAGGATGCAGTTTGCTAAAGTTCTTTAAAATGCCAAATATGAAAGCAAACACTCGCCTGCTCGAAATGCTCATTCACCACTGGAGCATCAAGGATGACTCATTTATGATTGATCAGATGCCACTCAAGATAGAGGTTGAAGATATTTATTTTATCACGGGCCTTTCCCGGAGGGGAGAGGTAGTACATTCCATGGGCAGATCATGAGGCAGTCTCTCTATCGAGGACTACGTACATATATATTGCCCGGGGCATCTAGAAAAGGTTGGAAGTCAAATTCCAATCAAACATGTGGAGAGTTTAGCATTGAGGATCATCCTGTTCCCTATAGCTAGAGTGAACAGATTAGCTTCCTTGCACCAGGCTTCACGGCTAGCCATGAGCTTGGCGGTAGACTGTCTCACCACTGTATTTGACTGGTGTACTCCTCTTCTCGCCAACCTGAAGAGCCAGCTTACTTCTATCAAGAAAGGGTAGACCAAAAACTTCGAATATGGAACCATTTTGTGCTCTTTCTTCTTTGAGGGGGTCCCAACACTCTGTCCTGGAGTATCAGTTTCGATCAGCACCCCACGAGATCCATCAATGGGCAGGTGGGCTGACTTGATGAAACGACTAGGAGGTGGGGATGTTCAAAGAACTTCTTTTGACGATGACTTCTTCTCCTAGTGGGAGCAGCAGATCATTGTCGTAGACGAATACCCTTATGCTGGGTTGGACTTTTGAGGAGATCCAAATACAACTTTACCACCAACCACAGCATGGGGCGATATAGGTAAATGTTTTTTGATTTTATGATTTTTATGATTTTTCAAATATAAAAATGAACTTTGAAAAATATTTTTGATAGGATTCAAATGACTAATATGATGATCATGTTCCAGATATTGGGCTAGTGCGACCAGATGGGTTCCCACGGCATGCACGTCGCGGCCAAGGTGCTGAAAAGGCGGCTGCGGAGACGGAGCGACTTCTACACACAGTTCAGCAGCACTAGGTGAGACTAACTCACCGAGTAGTGATGGAGGCCGTAGAGGATCTCCCTATAGATATGCAGCGTCATGTGGTTGGCATGCCACAAGATTGGGTTCACACTCTTAGGCGTGTGGCCAAAGCAGTAGTCACATACTTAGCCGCTCATCCTGAGCCAGGGCATTAGATGTACTGGACATGATTATGGGCATTTGAGTCCCAATTTTTGTATATTATTTTGGACACACTTATGTACGCTCGAGATATTTCATGATATATATATATATATATATATATATATACAGTTCGACTTTTTGATGCTTGATTTTATTGTGATGAATGAATGATGTGCTTAGTTCTAATGGTTGATTAGCGATAGAATCAGCTAACCAATTATAGATCTGAATGTGCAAATAATTTAATTAAGTAAATGATCTTTCCAACAACCTCACCCTTAAATACTGGCGATATAAACATGGATCCCTTACCCGATAAATGTTATTCAATTGTGACACTATCAATTGTGAATCAAGATAGACTATCAACAAATCGATTTCATAAGAAATTGCTTCGGATAGTAAATTAATGATGGCAGTATACTCAGCCATATTATTTGAAGCGGGGTCAATGCATACTCCCCTTGACACCATCAACTGATAAGTTGGATAGTAGATTACCCAAGCTGCAGAAGCAAGGTTCCGAAAATGCTGACTAGCACCATCGGCGAATCCAAAATAGACCAAGTCATCCATCAACACCTACCACAACAGACCAAAAGTGTCGATATCAAAAAACTCTCGATAAGATATGTACAAACATACAAAATGTACAAAGAAGCCATTTCCTAGATGCTACTTAAGCAAAGTACTTCTTGATCTAGAGCCCATTTCAAGGCTCTGCCAACTTATTTCCTTCAAAATCGATTAACTCATATGCCCCTTTTTTCTAAAACTCGTTTAATCATAAAGGGATCGTACCACATAGGCTTGAACTTGCCTGCCCCCAAGGCGTCCTTATCTTGGTCATAGACCGAGACAAGGTCACCTTCAGAAAAGACTCAAGGACGGATTGCTTTATCGTACTAAGTTTTAACCCTTTTCTTATGAGCCTCATTGATTGTGGCAGCATCTCGACGCTACTCATCGAGATGTTCCAAATGAAGGAGGCGCTCTTCGAGACTAGAGGTCTCTGGAACGAGCTCAATAGCTAACTTAAGAGATGGATTTTCACATTCAACAAGAAAGATATATTCCATCCCATAAACTAACTGAAAAGGTGTAAAACCTGTAGCAGTCTTTACAGAGGTTTGGTATGCCCAAAGAGCCAGATACAACATAAGATGCCAATTGGACCGATTTTTGTCAATCGTCCTTTGCAGGATCGTCTTAAGGGTTTTGTTCATTGCCTCGACCTGTCCATTGGCCTAAGGATAATATGGAGATGAGTGCTCCTGCTGGAAACCCAATTTAAGAGCCAATTTAGACATTAGTTGGTTCAGGAAATGACTGTTGTAGTTAGTGACAATCTTTCTCAGGAAACCGAACCTTGAGATAATATGATTAAAAAGCAACAATGTTACTGTTTCACTATCATTTTTATAAGTGAGCATGGCCTCAGCCCACTTCATGAAGTAGTCTATGGCCACGATAATGTACTTGTGATTCGTCGTTGAAGGCAGATTAAAAGTTGTAAAATCAATACCCCACTTAGTAAAAGGACCAACAATGACAACGGGAAAAAGAGGAGCTGGATGTGCACGCATCTTCCAAGTATAAACTTGACAGGGGTGACAGCGTTTGACCGCTTCAACGCAATCTTTGAAGAGCGAAGGCCAAAAATAGCCGGCACAAAAGATACGATGGGCTGTAGTAAGCCCTGAAAGATGATCACCACAATCTCCACTGTGGCGGTCATTGAGCACTAACTCTGCTTCCTCTAGGGTTAAACAACGCCAAAAGATTGAATCAACCCCTTGACGATATAATGTATCACCAATGATAACATAGTTTTTAGCCAAGTGACGTAATTTTCGTCGTTCATCCTTAGAGAAAGTAGAGGGAAACTTCGAAGTCTGGAGATAGACAATGATATCTCCATACCAAGGGTCGAGTGAAGAGATGAGGAATAAATGTTTGTCGGGAAAACTTTCCTCATAAACAGTGTCCTCTCCACAAGGCAGCTTGGAAATTAACTCCGCAAAAACCATAGATTTCTTAGACTTGGCGAACAAGAACTCGAGATCGAATTCTTGTAAAATGACTATCCATCGATTATATTTTCCCCCAATCACTCGCCTACTGAAAACAAATTGAAATGTGACCGCCATTAAGACAAAAATTTTTCATAGAAAGATATAGCGGCAGAGCCGTTGGACAGCATGGATAGCTGCCAAGGCCAATTTCTCAATAGGAGAATAGCACGGTTCAGGACCTATCAAGCCTTGGCTCAAGTAATAAATCACGTGCTCCATGAGAGCATCGTCTTCCTGAATGAGAACCATACCTATGGTTGATTCTGTCGCAGTGAGATATAAAAGGAAATCCCTACCATAATCCGGTGGACTCAAAAGCAAGGCAGAGACTAATGCCTTTTTCAAGGCATCGAACAACCACTACGCAAAGTTGTCCCATACATATGGAACTCCTTTTCGTAGCAGACACGTAAACCCTTTAGTGATCTCGACATAATCCACTATAAACCTTCTTAAGAAATTAGCCTTCCCTTGAAGACTTTGAAGTTGCTGAATTAAGGACGGGGGAGGCAACTAAATTATTGCCTCTACCTTGAAAGGATCAACTTGAATCCCTTCATTCGACATAATGAACACTAATAACTGACCAGATGTAACCGCAAAAATGCACTTATTTGGATTCAACCGGATCTTGTAAAATCGACATCACTCAAAAACCAATCAAAGGTGACTAGGGTGATCAGTTCTCTTTCGAGAATGAGCAGCTAGATCGTCTAAGTATGCTTCGATGATATGTTTAATGTCATGGAAAGCGTATGACATGGCTCGCTGGAAGGTAGCTCCAACATTTTTTAGACCAAAAGGCATCTGTCTGTATGCAAAGGTACCCCAGGGACATATAAAAGTTGTCTTATGCTGATCTTCCAGACGGATAGAGATCTGATTATAACCGGAAAAATTGTCCATGAAGGAGAAAATCTCATTACCCGCACACTCATCAATAATTTGATCAACAAATGGCGTGGGGTAATTATCTTTGGGACAAGCTTTGTTTAGGTCCCTAAAGTCAACGCATACTCGGATTGTCCCTTGCTTTTTATCCACAGGGACTGGATTAGAAACCCAATCGGTAAGAGGAACAGGGTATATGAAACCGCCTTGAGCAGCTTCTCTACTTCAGCTCTAATGGCTGCTGCTTTCCTAGGATTAACCGGCCAAAGCCTCTGACAAATTGGCTTGGTGTTTTCATACATCTTGATCTCATGTTGAACTATGGATGTATCAATGCCAGGCATTTCTTCATAAGACCAAGCGAATACATCTCGAAATTCCTTAAAAATGTTGGTGTAAATTTGAATTTCTTCAGGGGAACATTTGGCTCCGATGAAGAGATTCTCGATCACGTTAAGGTTCCTAGAGATGTTTATAGATATCATTTTTGAAATCACCAACATATTACCTTCGACACGAAAGTGTGCTAGACCCAAAGGATTTGATACTGTACAAACATCCCTAGTAAATAGCTCGGAGAACCTAGATTCTACTTCCTACAACGGAGGAAGAAAATATGAATGATGGTGTAAGTCTTCCCAAGGTTGATCTACACCAATCATTATTTCTAGGATTGCTTCTTCGGATGGTAAACCATATCTAAGCAGTCCATAGTGGAGATAAAATCAAGGGTCCAGGTCGAGGCCACATCACCATCTAGCTCCTCCTCAGAGAAAGGAGTAGAATGGTTGTCTGCGGAGTTGACAATAGACTGATATCTAAGCTCTGTTGTAGACATAGGAAACGCCATTCCACCAACTTATCCTTCAACTAATGTGGTCGTAGGCGAAGGCAAGGTCCAAGGGTCTGAAAAATAATGAGTGTGGAAGAACTCTTCCTGTGAAGACTCCTTGGATGATGAAATGACATTGATTATAGCGATAGGAGAGGGAAAATCAAATGTACCCATCAATGAAGAATACATCCCAACTCCTAGATTCTCAGTAGGCGGGCGAGGGTTATCCACTAAAGGAACAGTAGAATCCAAAGTTGCCCTAGGATCAACTAGAGAATAATCCAATTGATCAACCTTGATGATTTTCCCCTCATGAGGAAAGCAAATGACATGAAACAGAGTCGAAACAACGAAATCCATTTCATATACCTAGTTCCTTCCTAAAAGGAGATTGTAATCTAGGTTAGTGTTAATTACTTCTACTTCGATATTGATGACCTTCCCCCCAACACATATGGGAAAGGTCGGGATAATCCCATGCAGCCTATGAGAATGCCCATCAAATGCAATCAGGAGGGTAGGTGAAGGAACAGCGGAGGCAATCCAATGGCCTTCCAGCATGACATTGACATGACACACATGGAAGCTCCTTCATCAATAACGGTATGAAAAATGTTAATTTTTGGGTATGTAGACTTTATTTGAAAAGCCATGTGATGAGGGAGTCACTTTTTGACATTAAGCATGTCGAAAGTGAGCACTAAAGAGTTATTTGGATCAACTGCCCCTATCGTTGAAAGCAAAGCACTTCGTTGAGCTGGACACAAGTGGAGAACCTCTAAAGCAGACATGGCACATGGACTCTAAGCCAGATCCTTGACAATGGAGTAATTCTAGGCGGCCCTAGCATTGGGATTGATAGACGCGCATTTAGCGGAACCTTTCGGTATCCATGGTATAGTCTCGACAAGGGGTTGCTCAATATGAAGGTCGATATTTCCGGGAGAAATTTTGTCCTTGGATGTTTCAAATTTACCATAATCACATGACCGAGTGGCCACATGGACGTTAGAACCCATCATGAAAACATTTGATAATTTCTCCCCTTCCTGGTTTCCCCCTGCAGAGGTACCAGGATTTGAACTCGCGCCAGCAAGCAGTTGTTTCCCTTGGGGAAAAGGGTTGGTTAACACAGCTTGAGAGGTAGAAGTCCCTTGCTACCCTAACAAGCGCTGAGCGTCTTGAATCTTTGGGCAGAGATGAGTTAAATGGTCTCCACTGCATAGCTTGCATGGAAACTTGACTTTCTTTCTAGACTCATTTCCACCACCACTAGCATTATTGTTAGGTTTATTTGCGTCAATCTTCCCATCTTGACTCTTTTTCTTACCTCGTCCTTTCTTTTTCCCATTGGAATTTTTATTTCCTTTGGGGTTGGAATATTGGATGGCATTAACCGAAGAGGGTTGAGAAGATGAAGGGTTAGACGATGTGACCTAGTTGTTAGAGGCAATTTGTAAAGACAATTATTGCAATTGACTCAACAAGTTCACCACATTTGTGTCTACAGATCCAACAATACCATCTGCATGGGGACCTGGCTTCGACTTAGCTATATCAACCTTAGTCCTTGGAGCATCTAGCAAGATTTTTTATAGAATCCCAGACTAAGAGTAAAACAATTCTAACTGTTGGGCCCTAGAAATAGCTTACTCCTCAGAATAGACTCTGGACAGGGAGACATCCTTAGAGATTTCAAGTTGCAAAGATTTCAAAAACCATTCGAGACAGTATTTCGGAGGAATTTCGGCTCTAATGAGCCTCTCTCTCTCTCTCCATTCCTGAATATGATCAAAAATGTGAGTTGTCGTGTCCTGACGAAAATTGGCCAGAAGTTCAGTTCCGGCATCATAACGAACGAGCAACTGGAAATGATTTAGGAAAATATTAGCCAAATCGGAGAAGGATGTAAAGCTTCCCCCTGGAAACACTATATACCACTTGGTCGTATAAACAGTTAAGGTGCGTTGAAAAGTCTCAACCTAACTGAGTCATCGATAAGGGATTTTGATGAGCACCACAAATAGAATCTGGTTACATGGTCGCCTGGGTCTTCACCGCCCTTCCCCTCGAACTTAGGAATGTCCGAAGGGAGTTTGGTTGGGATTGGAGGCCAGGCCGGATTGTATTTGATTGGATCATTTGTTAATTTCATGAGATCTGGCAAGTTCAATGTTGCTAGAAAAGGAAGCCTAGGAGGACCTTGGGGATTCCACCCAGATTGGGCGAAGCTCCCAAAGTTCTGAAAAGATTGGCCTAGATTTTGGGAGGCACCAGGCTGCCAGAAGTAACCAACAGAACCAGCTAAACCAAAAGGTGGACCTTGTGATCCAACAAAACTAGGAGTTTTACCAACTCTGACCGAAAAACCTCCATAACCGACGAAGCTCCCTCCTAAAGGATTATAAGGAGTCGATAACCCTTGATAAGGATTCCAAGCAGAAGCTAAGGGAGGAATACTTTGAAACAAGTTAACTGTGGATTATGGCTTATTCCCTTGTTGGCCAAAAAACGGATTCCCAGTTCCCATGCCACTAACCGCAAGGTTAGTCCAACCTTGAAAGGGATCGTTGCCTTGTCTTGTAGAAGAAAAAGGCATAGATCCTATCGTCAAGTTGGAATGTGGTATAGGACCACTTCCAAAAGGAAAACCTTGAAATGAAGCCGACCCACCCATCATGGATGTGGAGGCACTAAATGGAACTGATGGAATACCCTATGAATGGGTGCTAAACGGGAAGAATCCAGAACTAAAAGCGTTGGCTTGGGAATTTCCACTCGTAGAAGGAATGGAGGTAGACCCAGCTAAGGATGTGCTAGAAAAAGACCCAAATAAAGATGCAGAGGGGATGGAAATAGTTCCTCCCCTTTGTACTAATGTTGGAGTCTGCATAGTTGTAGCACTAGTGGTAGAAGCCATGCTTCCAGTAGTGGTCATCGATGGTAAGTGCGTAATATGACCTGGACTTGACGGTCTATGCGTCGGAGTCCCAATGTATTGTAATACGTCTAGATAGTTAGACGATAGAGGAGAATTCGGAACAACTAATGACTCTGGGAGTTCTTCTACCTCTATGTTATCTTCCGATTGAAAGAGAACTCGAGAAAGAACTAGAGTGTTCCTCTCTAGTTTTGCGGAAGTACCAGGCTTATCCTAAACACTAATGCCCCCGAGGGGAGGATCAATCCCCGATGCGTCAGCTGCCATGGGATGAAACCCACCGGTAGTATTACCTATGTGCCTTCTAGGATAAGGCTCTAAACTTGGTGGTGAAAGACCACGAAGTCTTCGAGACCGTCTAGGCAATCGGTCAGCCACTTTGAATTTTTTATTAAGATCTAACTAAAGACTCAAGAAAAAATGAAATCTAGGCCAACTAAGAGCATAGAGCACACAATAAAAAGTCCCTAAAAGATGTCAGCCAGTTAAACAACTTTCAAGCATTTCCACTCCGAGTGATGAGGACCGGACACCAAAATACAAGAAAGTGAAGTAAGAGGCCTTCCGAAGATAGTCTGCGATAATGACGGCCCAGTCCTACCAGCAAAGGTAACAGAGGAAGTTACGTTGACCTCCTAACAACAACCTACACCGGTGCAAGAGCCCAGGCTTCACAAGGGTGCCCTCCAGTAGTACCGTTGAGAGTGATATAATGTTGACCTTAGGTGCCACGGGATTCGCCTCCGCAACCACCTATGTAGATCCCTAGGAGAAGCAACTAAGGTTACCAAATCATGTCAAAAGCCAGGAGGAACAGTCTTAAGGTAAGATCCGACAAGTAGGAGAGGGGGTATCTCTCTTCCTTATCTTCCAAAATCCTCGTGCTTAACTCCCAAATCCAGAGCTTTCCTAGTCTTCCTAACGCTATTGGATTTGCACTCACTATTCAGACTCCTATGTTTGACAGTTTAAATGGCCTTGGAGAGTTTTTTCTCCACTCACCTAATCCAAGGCCCTAAAATATCCTAAAACTTGTTGGTGTGTCTAAATTGACAATTATGAAAAAGTTCTAGTGTATTTTAGTTAGCGCTTGTTTTTAAATGGGCTGTTCTTTAAGTCAAGAGATAAGAAGAAGTGAAGCTTGTCGTGTTTTGACTCAAAAGAAATTAATAAAACCCAAACTATATGAAAATGCACTTGTTTTTTTCTTCGATGAAAGAAATTTCTACTAGGTTCTGAGGAACTCCTAAAAAAGCAATAAATTCTTCTTTTCTTTTCTTTTACTCAAGCTTCACACTCACAAAAATTAGCAAAACTATGGATGTCCTAAAAGATGCACAAATTTATCCTAATGCAATGAGTAAAAGCTGATGCAAAACTTAAGACTACTCTAAATCAAAGAATGAAAGTAACTTGTTTATCAATTCTTATCTGCCACTCAAGATGTTTAGATAGAATATAGGTTGTTAATGCTCATTTTTGTCCAAACATTAAAAGCAAGTTTCAAGACAAACAAAAAATGCACTTTCACTCACGAAAAGGAAACTAAATCAAAACAAGGCCAAAGAAAGCAAAAACCAAGTTTTCAAGAAGTTTTCTTCAAAAGCAAAAACAAAAATAACTTTTCAAAAGTCCTTCAACTAAGACTGAAACTTTATGATCGAAGAATAGGCAATAAAACAATTTGCAAGTTAACAACACAAAACAGGTGAAAACTCAACAAAAGTGTGTTTCAAGATGCTCTTAACAATCAAAAAGCAGCCCAAAAAATCTTGGTGGCAATGATCAAAATATCAAGAAAGATAACTTTCAAAATCGTCGCACAACAACTTTCAAAAATCAAGAAAAGTAAATGGTCACAAAGATGCAGTTCTGACATGCAAACAAAAAGATCACCAAAACAACATTTGCCACAAAGATTGAGACCAATATTTTTGCCCTGGAAGACTAGAACAGCCAAGATTCCCAGAAAGAAATCTTGTGTGTTTAAACAAAAAGTGATGACGCTTGCAATAAAACAAAACAAGACCAATACTTTCTACAATCGGAGAGAGTTTGAAATCATGAACTTGCTGTGACAATAAAGACTGACATAGAAAAGTAACTATTCAGGAAAGACTTAGACCAACAGACAGATCTTCAAAAATAAAAATATTTGAAAAATCTTGAAAATTTTAGGGTATACGCGACTATGTTGATGCGCAGCTACGTGTATACGCTATTCGGCCCAAGGAAATCTGTGTATACGTAGTTCACTTGAGGAAATGTGTGTATATACACTTCTGTAAACTGGAAAAATAGCGTATGTAACAGATCACAAGAAAAAAGAAAACAAAGGTCTAAAGAAACTGATCAAACTTATAGTTCAAGTTCCTACAGGAACAGACTACACAGCCACAGCAAGCAAATAGACAGTGGAGCCCTGATTGGCTTGAATAAACCCAAAATAGGAACAACAATACTATTGTCCCATTGGAGTCACCAATTCTGTTAAGGGACAAAGTCCCCTAGGGTCTTGGGTTGACACCCTAGAAAATCGGGGGTTATCTATAAAGAAAAGCAAGCATTACACATAGCCATGATGCTAATGTAAACAAACTACACGAAGAGAGGTACACCTAGGGATCCTTCATTTGGGAAGATCCAGCCAAGGTCCAAACCCTCTTGGAGTTCCTTTCGATCCTTCAACCAGCAAAACAATCAATTTAAGAAAGCACGGTGGTATATTGACCAAGCATCATAAAGAAATCATCTTCATAGCATATTGAAAGGTAGTTAGTTATACAATTGAAACAACCATTCATATGTAAATCATAATATTGATATCATAAACATGAAGAAGATTTATATCAGGAACAAGACAATTGTTTCTTTTATTATAGATAACTAAAGTACAGAAAGGAATGATTTCACCTGAGTCTTCCTTTTGCAGGCTCCAAGCGAAATCATCCTCTGGATTCGTCCAGTCTCAAGCCTTCAACAAACTCCTTCCATGACTCACTCCAAGATATCTCAACTAATGGAAAGACATCATAACTCAAGGAAACAAGGGTTTCATGTAATGGGGGAAGTGTTGGAAGCACAGGGATCTTCATACTTGGTCAGGGATAATCTCAGTAGAGTGGATTTTCTCTCTCTTCTCTCCCTCTTAAGCCTTCCCATTGAAGCCTTTTTATGCTTCTCCCAAAGTAGTTTTTTAGTTGGGAATTCATTGGGAACAGTTGGGCCATAGGCACTAATAGGTAATCAATAGGTAAAACCTATGATCTCCGCCCGAAATTAAGGAAATTTAATTTCTTTTAAGCGTTTTAAGACATATATGCAAGTTGGGTATACACAGACCCGTGTACAAACGCATTTAGCTCAGGGCAATGTCGCGTATAGGGAGTAAAACAATTTTTTTAAGTATTTGGACCAGGTCTGGAAGGAGGGATTGCCCTAGGCCATGAGTACAGCATCAGAAACATCAAGAGTGAGATTTGGAGCTATAACACCACTTCTCTACAAAACCGATCCAGAATTAGGCCACACATACCAGACACTCTTGGAGGGTCCACATGTTCCATATTTTTACCTCCAGAATGCCCTGTTATACCTCCTTGGTCACCTTTGTGTTCCTTCAAGCAAGCGTGCCAAGATGATTTGAGAAGCACACTACAATCAAACTTTTGGGCATTTCGAGGTCGAGAAAATGGTGGCAGTATTGTAGAAGTATTTATATTGGTCGAATCTTTGATAGGATGTCAGGAAGTACATCAGATCATGCATTTCCTATGCCATTTCCAAACCAACCATCAAGAAGCAAGGCCTCTATACCCTGCTGCCTACACCTAGTCGACCTTGGGAATCCATCTCCATGGATTACATGTCAATCCTTCCTTCCACTAAGCATGGAAACGACTTTGTTTTTGTGGTTGTCGACAGGTTCTCGAAGACAGCCATTATGGCGACCTGTAAGAAGAATATCACATAAAAGCCACTGCTAAACTCTTCTTTGAACAAGTGTGTGTACACTTTGGGATCCCACAGTCTATCATCTCAAATCGGTACAGCAGGCTCCTCAGTACATTTTGGTCCATTCTCTAGTCGATGCTGGACACCAAACTCACTAAGTCCATAGCCTTCCATCCTCAAACTGATGCCCAGATAGAGGTTGTCAACAGGATGATCGTACACATTTTGCACATGTACAACTCAAAGCATCCACACACATGGGATGAGAGCCTCCCTTATATTCAGCACAACTGTAACCGGCTCTCCACAACTCGACTGGCCAGCCCTTTTCAGGTGGGCTTGGGATTCCAGCCACTATGTCCCATTGATGTGGCCATGCCATTTGTAGTTACTCACACAGATTCGACTCATGTCCAGTCTGAAACCGATAAGGCAAATAGCTTCATTGAGCACATCCAACATGTTTTCTAGCAAGTCCATGACATTCTAGAGAAATCAAATGCCAAGTACAAGCAGCGACATGATCAACATCGGGTGCCACACAAGTTTCAGGTGGGCGACAAAGTCTGGTCGCATTTGCAAAAGGAACGCCTTACTGGAGCCTATCGGAAACTTAGACCACTCCGATATGGTCCTTACACCATTACCAAGGCTATGGGAGACAATACATTTGAGCTCAGCTTTCCCCCATTCCTTGACCTGCACCCAATGTTCAATGTGGACCACCTTTGACCATACTTTCCACCATTACTAGACACATCTAACATTGCAGAACAGCTCACACCCACAGAGTTGAATCCAGATTGCATGGAACAAGCTACAACTGATCGGATCATGGACACATAGATCAAACACACTCACTAGCAGAATATCCAACTGTATCGAGTTGTCAAAGCAGGCCAACTCCTTCACCAGGGCAAGTGGCTCACCAAGGACCAAGTTCAGCATAAGTTTACTCATCTCATGGAGGAACTCAATGAAATGGGCACCATTGCTTCCTAAGGGGGAGGAATGATCCAGGTGGATATTAGTGGCCGCCCACCAATTCCACTTGGACCCCCACCATTGCTTCTTTCATTTTTTCAGTTTCCTTAATTGTAGCACAGTTTACTATGTTTAATAGTTTTTTGGGTTCTAAACTTCCAGAGCCGTTTTGAGGCCCTAAACGACACTTTTTTGGAAATCTACCACGAGCAATTTTCCATCTAAAATCATCTTTTCCATCGTACTCCTCGGAGAGATCTTTCTAACCGTGGTTATCATGCACGTCAAATGAAGATAATATGACCAAATCGTGACCCCAGGAAGTTGGTTGTCCAACTCACCCCAACGGGGCTCATAAAGTCTTGGTGTTACATCTCCTCAGGTTAGGGTTTTGGTTGTTTAGGGTTTCCTATTATTATTCAATAATAAAAAGGCCCTAGAGCCTCATTGTAAGGCAGTTCATAGGCATGTAGTTGCCACATCTCTTCATAGAGATAAGCTACCATCGCCCTAGCTGATTTATTTCCATTTCTGTTTGTAAGCATATTTCAATATTTTACATTAATGAAATGAAGCATTATTTCCACTGCATCTCTGTGTTTATGGTTATTTCTGTAATTTGTTGCGTTCCTATTTGTATCCAGATCAGTGGTATCAAAGCGGTCTGATTTTTTCTTTGTTTTTCTTTGCATGTCCCCATCGAGGTCAGGATATAAGGAGTTAGGGCTTGAACTGGTCGAACCTTTGCAAGACCAACCTTGCAAATCCCGATGGCCTCCCATGGAGGATGAAAAGAAAGATGAGGGGGTAGGATCTCCTATCAAAATATTGCTCGAAGAAGCCCTCGAGCGACAAAGGAACACGATGATGGACAGCTTTGCCCAGATCCTTCAGCGGCTACCCAGATGAGACGCATCGGCTTCCAATAGCTACTTTGGAAATGCCAGACCATTTAAGGTACAAGTTAATTTTTAAATCCCCATATTCGATGGTCATATAGATGCAAATGTCATCGATAAATGGTTAAATCTGCTAGAGGGTTATTTTTCTATTCATGATTTTTCTAGTCGAGAAAAGATTATTTTTTCTCTTCTCAAAGCAGCCCCCGACGTCAAGGACTAGTGGGAAAACTACTTCGAGCAAAAGGATGAAAGTACAGGCTCACTATTTTCAGCTACACCCACTTGGAATTCATTCCGAGATGCCATCAAGGAGTAGTACTACCCTGCCGGAAGCTATGAGGATCAATACATAAAGTGGACCACATTGCGGCAGGGAAGGGACCAAGATGTGCTATAGTTTACCAATATTTTCCATACCCTTCGCACAAAGTTGGGTATCAAGTATTCGAAGCACCATTTGGTACTCAAATACAGTAGCTTCCTTCACAAGTACATTCAGGAAGAAATACAATTCCCGAACATCTCCTCACTCGGCACGGCATACCAATATGCCATCAAGGTCAAGCAAAAGTTTAAAAAGAAGAAGCGAGACATTGGATCTATGAATCTGAAGCAAGGGAAAGGTGCCCCCAAACCGCAAAACAAAGGACAAATCCAAGGCGAGGCAGCCCAAGACAACCCGCCAAAGCCACAAGCAAAGAACAGCGTCACGAATCCGAAAAAGGACACGAGATTGTGGTGTGAGTTCCATAAGAGCTCCACTCACAACACAAGTGAGTGTCGGGACAAGCAGTCACTAGTGACCAAGCTAAATATTTTAGAATCAAATGCATGTTCCAACTCTGGGTCAGAATCTAACAAGGGGAATGACAAAGGGAAGCATATTATTGATGTGGAGACTAACGCCACCATTGCCACCACGAAGATCCAGAAGGAGGAACCCAAAGATCCAGAGGAGGAGAAGCGTCTCTTCCACTCCCAGATGTGGGTAAGGGGATCCCCACTACAGTTCATTGTCGACAGCGAGAGCCAAAAGAACCTCATTTAGGCAAAGGTCGTAAAGCAGTTGGGCTTACCGACCACAGCACATCCACAACTGTACACCATCGGGTGGCTTCACCAAGGACGGGATCTTTGCATGAGCCAGCAATGTCGCCTTCCATACAACATCAAGCCCTTCACAGATGAGGCATTGTGTGACATTGCTCCCCTTGAAGTTTGTGATGTATTATTAGGACAACCATACTTTTGTAAGTGACATGTTGTGTATGAATCAAGGCCTCATGTTGTTATTGTTACTTTGGGAAATAATTTGTACAGGATACTGGAGGTAGCACCGCCTACCGCCATGTCTCTGGTTACTGCAAAATAATGTAGTAAGCTCACTTCCAAAACCAAGAAATTTGTTTTCCTGATGATACACCCTCAAGGAAAGAAGAAGACGGTGGCCACAACCTCTAGATAGGGCCCCTCTGCACGACAACTACAGATGGACAAGATCGTGGAGGAGTACGAGGACATCTTCACCTCGCCCGCAGGGATTCCTTTGCACTATCAGGTCAAGCACTCCATCGATCTGACCCTAGGTGCGTCGCTACCCAACGGACCAATCTATCAGGGCTTCATTCTGGAGAATGATGAATCAAGAGGCAAATTCAAGAGCTATTGCAGAAAGGTCACATCCATCCGAGTTCATCGCCCTGTGGTAGCCTGATCGTGTTGGTACAGAAGAAGGATGGGACTTGGAGACTCTATATGGACTATCAGGAGTTGAACAAGATCATTGTTTGTAATAGGTACCCGATCCCATGAATTGATGACCTCCTGGACCAACTAAAGGGGGTAAAATATTTCAGCAAGATTGATTTGAAGTCATGATATCACCAGGTACTAATTGAACCCTCTGATGTGTGGAAGACTACCTTCAAAGCCAAGGAGGGCCTTTTTGAATGGTTGGTTATGCCTTTCGGATTGACGAATACTCCTACAACCTTCATGAGGCTAATGGATGACATCTTACAAGCATTCACCAACTCATTTGTAGTGGTATACTTGGATGACATCATGATCTTCAGCCAGAGTTGGGAAGAGCACCTCCACCACATCCGACAGGTTCTCCAAACACTACAGCAACACAAGTTGTGTGCCAATTTGGAGAAATGCACTTTTGGCATGACCCAAGTTCAGTATCTGGGATACATTATTGATGAATAGGGGTGCATGTGGATCCAACCAAGATCCAAGTCATTCGGGATTGGCCATATCCAACCACTCTAACGGAGCTCCACAGATTTCTAGGTCTTGCCAACTTCTACCGCAGGTTCGCGTTTGGATTTTCTCATATCACTTGGCCCTTGAGTCAAGTCACCAAGGGAGGAGCGAAAGCAAAATTCCTTTGGTCTGAATCTCAATAGAAGGCATTCACAGAGTTGAAAGATCACATCTGCTCAGCACCAGTGCTCGCATTACTAAACTTGCAAGAACCATTTGAGGTCGAGATAGATGCCTCTGACTATGCTATTGGGGCAGTCCTTACTCAACACGGGCATCCAGTGGCATATCACAGTGAGACACTTTCAAACACAGTTTGGAAGTATCCCACTTATGACAAAGAGATGTATTCCATTGTGCAGGCCTGCCTACAATGGAAGCATTACATTTTGGGGAAGGAAATGGTCATCCACATAGACCACCAACCCCTGAAGTTCATACAGACCCAAGGGAAATTTCAAAATGATCGCCATTAGAAGTGGTCCACATACCTGCAACAATTCCATTCGAATATCAAGTAT
The DNA here is from genome assembly GCA_000404065.3 of Pinus taeda. NCBI lineage: Eukaryota > Viridiplantae > Streptophyta > Pinopsida > Pinales > Pinaceae > Pinus > Pinus taeda. The sequence continues at coordinate 41,250 of APFE030187294.1, read as the reverse complement.
AAGAAGGGAAGCACCAATAATGTTGCAGATTGCCTTAGTCGACCACCGATCATGGCGTTAACCACCGTGCTCAACTCTTGTGGGCAAAAGACTTTTGATTGGCCACTTCTCTACAAAAGCGACCCAAAATTTGGCCACACAATCCAAACACTCTTGGAGGGTTAGCATGTTCCATATTTTCACCTCCAGGATGCCCTGTTATGCCACCTAGGCCACCTTTTTGTTCCTTCAAGCAAGCGGGCCAAGATGATTTGGGAAGCACACTAGAATCGAGCTACTGGGCAGTTCGGGGTCGAGAAAATGGTGGCAGTACTGCAGAAGTATTTCTATTGGCCGAATCTTTGATAGGATGTCGAGAAGTACATCAAATCATGCACTGCCTGTGCCATTGCCAAGGCCTCTATACCCCTCTGCCTACCCCTAGTCAACCTTGGGAATCCATCTCCATGGATTACATGTCAAGCCTTCCTTCCACTAAGCATGGAAACGACTGTGTTTTTGTGGTTGTTGACAGGTTCTCGAAGATGGCCATTATGGCGACCTGCAAGAAGAATATCACAGCAGAATCCACTCCTAAACTCTTCTTTGAACGAGTGTGGGTACACTTTGGGATCCCACAGTCTATCATCTTAGATCGGGACAACAAGTTCCTTAGTACATTTTGGTCCAGTCTCTGGTCGATGCTGGACACCAAACTCACTATGTCCATAGCCTTCCATACTCAAATTGATGGCCAGATAGAGGTTGTCAACAGGATGATCGTACACATTCTGCATGTACAACTCAAAGCATCCACGCACATGGGATGAGAGCCTCCCATATTTTCAGCACAGCTACAACTGGGCTCTCCACAACTCGACTGGCCACATCCCTTTTCAGGTGGGCTTGGGATTCCAGCCACTATGTCCCATTGATGTGGCCATGCCATTTGGAGCTACTCACACAGATTCAGCTCATGTCCAATCTGAAATTGATAACGCAAACAGCTTCATTGAGCACATCCAACATATTCGCCAGCAGGTCCATGACATTCTGGAGAAATCAAATGCCAATTACAAGCATCAACATGATCAACATCGGGTGCCACACAAGTTTCAAGTGGGCGACAAAGTCTGGTTGCATTTGCAAAAGGAACACCTTGCCAGAGCCTATCAGAATCTCAAACCACTCCAATATGGTCCTTACACCATTACCAAGGTTGTGGGAGACAATGCATTTGAGCTCCGCATTCCCCCATTCCTTGGCCTACACCCATTGTTCAATGTGGACCGCCTTCAACCATACTTTCCACCATTACTAGACACATCCGACATTGCAGAACAGCTGACACCCACAGAGTTGAATCCAGATTGCATGGAACAAGCTACAACTGATCAGATCATGGACACACAAATAAAGCACACTTGCTAGCAGAATATCCAACTATATCAAGTTGTCAAAGCAAGCCAACTCCTTCACCAAGGCAAGTGGCTCACTAGGGACCAAGTTTAGCAGAAGTTTCCTCATCTCATGGAGGAACTCAACGCAATGGGGACCATTGCTTCCTAAGGGGGGAGAGATGATCCAAGTGGATATTGGTGGCCACCCGCCAATTCCACTTGGACCCCCACCATTTCTTCTTTCAGTTTTTCAGTTTTTCAGTTTCCTTAATTGTAGCACAGTTTACTATTTTTAGCAGTTTTTCAGGTCCTAAACTTCTAGAGCCGTTTTGAGGCCTTAAACGACATTTTTTTGGAAATCTATCGCCAGCAGTTTTTTATCAACAATCATCTTTTTCATCATAGTCCTCAGAGAAATCTTTCCAACAGGTTATCATGCCCGTCAAACGGAGATAATATGACCAAGTCACGACCTTAGGAAGTTGGTTGTCCAACTCACCCCAACGGGGCCCATAAACTCTTGGTGTTACATCTCCTCAGGTTAGGGTTTTGGTTGTTTAGGGTTTCCTCTTATTGTTCAATAATAAAAAGGCCTTGGAGCCTCATTGTAAGGTAGTTTAGAGGCATGTAGCCGCCACATCTCTTCATAGAGATAAGCTACCATCGCCCTAGCCAATTTATTTTTATTTCTGTTTGTAAGCATATTTCAGTATTTTACATTGATGAAATGAAGTATTATTTCTGCTGCATCTCTATGTTTATTGTTATCTCTGTAATTTGTCGTGTTCCTGTTTAAATCCAGATCAAACAATCATGTCATAATCCATACTCAACTCATAGTCATCAGTCATAATACATAATGCTACAACTATCACCTAGCATACTCAAGTACATGTCAGTTATCTCAACTCATATGTATTAGCACAATCATCTTAAAACAAGATCATTTGAACACATACTTATATTATGAAATTCATCAAACATTCAAGCAACTTGGAATATACCATGTTAAACAAATCAACTAGATGACATAATCAAACAGTCAACACCAAATATATAACATAAGCAAACTCATACCTTACTGTGTCTCAGGGGAGGCTATCTTGTCTGCACAATCAATCTAGTTAGCACGATATAACTTCACAATATATCAACTCAAACATAAATAAGAACATGATATCCAGAATAGTCACTAGCTAACAGGTTTACATCATAACTCATACATAATTATCATTCACACATATGAAAAGTCAATCTAGATTAGTAGAACACTATATCACAAATATGTCGGCTCATACCTGAATATCGTAACCATAACCATCTACATAGTCCAATCCAATTTAGCATGATACATATAACATCAAGGTATAAATTTTATAACCCTAATCATCAAGCTAACTATCATTTTCATCAACAACATATAACCTAATCATCAAGCTAACTGTCCTATAACAACAACAAGTCAACCTATAACATACTCATCAACAACATATAACATAATCATCAAGTTATCTAATATAAAACAACAATAGCAATGCATACAACTATAGGTTACTATCATTCTTGACTATCTGACATGTGTGCATATAAATACACTAATCAACTAACATCTCTCATGAATGTAATCATAACATCAAAATACATGTAGATAAACCTAATGCATATAATAACCCTTGACTTACATACCCGCATGCCAACATACAATACATGTATGATGATCTACTCTTACCCCAAAGTCCAATGTTGCAACCTCATTATGATGATCTACATCTCATGTTCTATCTCAACCAACACATTAGCATCATAACATACCAATATCATCCTGATGACCTAAATTGCATACCATGACTTCATAAGGCATGTTTGACTTGCTATTCATGCATAACTATAACCAATACCATACATGCATGACCACAACCCTTACTCCATTGTACACATTGCCTCATGCAACTATCAACCTAAATAAGCAATGCTTAATTAACTACACATACGCATAACCGCATGTAGTCAAGCATAAGCGATCAATTCTTGTAATCAACCTACAAGACTAATGCATGTATTCAAATAACCAATAAAGCAACCCAACATACAAGGATGTAATCAAGCTACATATACTCATGTAACCATTCATATACTCTTGATAATGCATTCCATAAAATCAACATCAAGTTCCTCATGATAACCTTACTACAACCATGATCAATCATTATGCAATGCAACAAGCACATGGAATGTAAGTGTAAGAGACACACATGCAACTGACATGCATGCATGACCAACACATTCACCCAAGGAGAGTGTAACCACGCTCTGATACCAATCTGATACACCCCCCTTCCAGGTCTACCCAAAGTAACCATGTCAACCAGGGTAAACATGAGGAGAGATGCTACTATGATCAGATTAAACCTCCTATGTGTCCTTAAGGAAGTGGAATTGATGGAACATCACATACATTCATTCAACATCATCAACATAACCCTCAGGAGACAAGTCATTCACTCAGGCAACATGTCCCTGGGTCTCACTGCTATTCTGCAGCTCTTATGCCATAGTTTCTCTCATGTTATGGGCAAGGGAGTGACTAGAAACTCAAAGTCACTCTCACAGGCTTGCCTGCCAGCAACTATGGACCAAAATTGCTAGTTTTATGCCAGTAGCCCTGGGATTTAAACCACTTTTCTAGCCCAGAATCCTAGCCTCTGCCCATAACTTGTTGTAAGTTCCAAAATTCATTAAAAACATGATAATATTGTTTATCAATCAAAAATCACCCTCAGGACTAGGCATGAACATCCCCAACTAGGATTTACATTATGTCAATCACTTGGCATCAATTCAACCTATAGGTCTAGGAAACAAGACAAAACATAAATGACTAGAAAAACTTTTGAAACATAACCACAAGGATTGCCTCCTTCTCCATTGAACTACTATATCATCAATTAGGTCTTGCGTCCATCTATTTAACAGTTACAAATAAATAAATGAAATAACCATGACATAAACCAGCCATTCAACCATGCTTATAACCAATGTAAAACCATATAAATATACAAGATATGAAAACCATTCAATCCACATATAAATCAATGCAAAATTAAGAGAAATTAGCTTTTATTAATCATAGGAAAATCCAACCAGGTTTAGGACTTCCAGGTACCATCCAACCATAGACATGGCTGAACCAAATCTCTCTTTCATCCAATCACCCTCGTGCCATATTCCAAGCATGAATGTGGAATCTCATAGAACAACCAATCCAAGAACAACCAAGGGAATCCAGAGGTTAAACCACCTCCACTCTCACCAAACCATGATCACACCAAAACTGGTGCTCCGATCACAACCGAACATAACTTGGAATGCCATTCGAAATCCATCATTATCCTTGAGGAATTTTTTGTCTCCTTGTCTCTCAGGTTGTACCGTAATCCAAACCTGGATCACTAGACCCTAAACAAAGACTGCTCCCTCAAACTTTACCACCTATCCCACCAAAATTGGTCAATGGATTCCTATGCCTTTGGAAATAAACCTTGAGACAACCTCTGCCCCAGATTCTGAAATCCATCCGGCAAACCAAATCTCAAAAACTGAAATAATATCCCAACATACCATGGCATCCAAAAAAAGGCTAGGCTAGGCCGAAATCCACTGTCATAACCTGGAAAAACCATGCCAACGACAGCCAGATAACCATACACCATCATTCAAACCCATGCATGTCCAAACTAGCTAGGAAATCACACATGCAAAAGGTTACCTGCAAGTATTCCTGTTGAAACTACTTGAGTCATGATTTCCTTTCCTTGATCCTTGCTTGATTTTCCTTTCCTTCCCTTGCTTTCCCTTTCCTGTACTCCAACTAGAGTGCTCCAAGAAAACTTTACGTGACCAAGAGTGAGAGAGAGAGAGAATAATGAGAGAGCTCCAAACTTGAACTGAAAAAGGTTAACATTAACTAAGAGCCTGAGCCAAGACCTTACATTGTCAAGGCCTTCCTACTACTCCTCGGGAACCTTTTTATCAATGAGGCCTCTAATTTCTTCATTTTCCATTATTTTCCTTAAATTTCATCCTCATATGAAACATGTGATGCTTCACCTTCCTTTTATCCTAATTTCCTTTATATTCATAAATAAATGTGCCAAAAATGCCTTTTTTCCTTTTAATGTCTTTGCCAATTTCCTTAGCCAAAATACACATCTAGTGATGCCCACTAGGATATCTTTTCCCAACATTCAACTTGGAATACATGTCCCTTACCCATGTTCTTATTTTGCCTTTATTTACTTTTGTTACATGAAATTGTCACCAAGGCTGTTACAATCATAACCCTAACCATTTGCATAAACCAATCCAAATTAGTATGATACATATAACATCAAGATCCTAATGCAATAACCCTAATCATCAAGTTACTAGCATATAAAAAAAACAAGTTAACCTATGACATACTCATCAACAACATATAACATAATCATCAAGTTAACTATCATAAAACAACAATACCAATGCATATAACCACAAGATACTATCATCCATGACTATCTGACACATGTGCATATGACTACACTAATCAACTAGCATTTATCATACATGTAACCATAATAATAATAGAATGATAAGCATATCAGTAACCCTAATGCTTATAACAAACATTAACCAGCATACCTGCATGTCCACCACACAAACCTGTATGATGATCTTTTATTATCCCGAAGTCCATTGTTGCAACTTCACTCTAATAATCTACATCTCCTACTCTATCTCAACCAACACATTAGCATCATAACAACCAATAACATCATGATGACCTAATTTCATACAGTGACCTTACAATGCATGTATGACCTACCATACATGCATAACCATAACCATGGCAATGCATGCATATCAACATATAGACACTAACATGCATAAAAAATGCATATACAACCGGCATGCATTCATGACAAACGCATCCCAACAACAACATCATCAACTCCTACATGGAAACACAATTGTAACAATGACCACTACCATGCATACATAACAAACACATAGACAACCTACATGCATGGATGAAAAACACATTCTACCCATCCAATCCGATGGGTGAACCATGCTCTCATACCACTTTGTGGTATCAAATATCAACCAAAGAGAATAGAAACTAGACAATCCCCAAAGAGAACATAACCTCCTCTAATACCACTCTATGGTATCATATATGACCCAAAGAGAGTGGAACCTATTCTAATACCACTCTATGGTATGAGATATGAACCAAAGAGAGTGCAATCTGCTTTGATACCACTTTGTAACACCCTCGTCCCACATCTGCCCAACTAACCGACCAGCTAGGGTAAATATGTGACGAGAGACCACTATAATTGGATTCAACCTCCTAAGTCTCCTTAAGGAAGTGGAATTGATGGAAACACACCACACAAACCTTCCACATCAGCAACAAAACTCCTAGGAGCCATCCCAACCACTCAAGTAACCAACCCCTGAGACCAATTGAAGTTTTAGACCATTAAACCCATGGATGCTCCCTTGATATGGAAAAGGGTGCATCTGGGACACTCCAGTCACTCCCACAGCAAGGCATGGGTGTGTTTGGGGACTTTTCTCCTCAATCTTGTGCCTGCGAATCCGGGATTTGTGCCACTTTTTCAGGCCTAGATCCTAGGTCACTGCCCAGAACTCCGTGACACTTTCAGAATTCAAATATAACAATAGAATAATGATACAAATGCATCTACTTGAACAAGGACTTGACTGGACCCATACTATCCATGACAGACATTTCGTCAAACATGTCACAAATCTATAATCTACAGGTTTAAACAATAGATCTGAGCATAGGGGTCTCATATTTATCTGAGAATCTCTAAGAATCATTGTCCCCTTATATCATTAGCCACATTATCATATATTAGTTCATAGACACATTGCTCATTCATTTACAAATCAAAACATGAAGAGAGACATACATCATCATTGTCATAACACATGCTTATAACTAGCATAATAACAACAAAAATATCAGGATAATCAACCATAGAATGCACATATAACCAATACATTTATACATAAGATAACAAGGAAAGAACCTCTTATTAATTAATGCAAAAGTCAACCCGGTATAGGACTACCAGGTTCCACCCGACCATAGATTGGATGAGCCAAATATATCTTCAACCAATCACCCCCTGTGGAATATTCCAAGCATGAATATGGGACTAAAACTAAAAGAACCAACCAGGGCATCCCAAGGCTAAACCACCTCATCCTCATCAATAGAAACCAAGCTTTATCGCAATCCACATCGTATCACTAGGCCAAAACAATAAACATGTAATAAAAGGCTTTACCATGATCTCCACCAAATCACTAGGCCAAAGCAAACATGGATACCTCTAGATTTCACCACCTAAAACATGAAGAATTTTCCTATCTCCTAGGCTCTAGGCTTTACCACAATCCACACTGAATCACTAGGCCCTAACCGAGACTCCACTCTCTGGTCTTTACTGTATATCCCATATTGGGATTACTAAGCCTAATGGAGAGCACCCACCTCTAGGATTTACTGTATATCCTATCATTCATCGGTCGAGGATTCCTAGGCCCACCGAGGCAACAAAAAATATAGCTTTATCGTAACCCACAGTCCGATTCAGGGGTTACTAGGCCATGTGTTCTTTTTTCTAGGGATCCACTTCACTCAACTTCGAATCTATCCGGCTATCCATCTCATGCAAAACATGAGAACCCCATCACACCATGGCTATCTGGAAATGGAAAGGCTAGGTTAAAAAACACTGTCACACTTCACAAAACCCATTCCAATGACAAAAAGAGAACTAAGAACACACATGCAACACCACGCATGCTAAATATAGAAAGGAAACCACACGTGCAAATCGATACCTGCAAGGAATCCTATTGTATCTACTTGATCCTACTCTTCCTTGATTGATCTCTGCTTCCTCTTTGCCTCCTTTTCCTTTCTTGATCCAATGCCAAAGTGCACCAAGAAAAACCTAAGTGTCTAGGAGTGAGAGAGAGTGTGTGTGTAATGAGAGAGCTCCAAAATTGAACTGACAAAAGTATATGAACTAATCCTCATAAGCATTTTTATTAATTAGGCCTCTATTTTCTTCATTTTCCATTATTTTCCTTCATTTTCCTCCTCACATGCAACCTGTAACCTTTCACCTTCCTTTTCTCCTAATTTCCATTATTTTCATAAATAGCAGTCAACTAATGTATTTTTCCTTTTCAAATCCTTTGTCGTTACCTTTGCCAATTTCCTTAGCCATAATAAACCGAATGAACACCCACTAGGATGTCTCGCCCACCATTCAACTTCAAATACGTGTCCCATGACTATGGTCTTTGATGAGCCCTGGAATTGGGTAACTTATTGGGCTCATTTTGCCTAACTGTTCTTCATCAATCCACCATTTTTCATAGTTTATGCATGTTTTTTGAGTATATTTATGTTAGTTGAACGAATGAGGATAGTCACTTGACCAAGAAGGCTAACACGTTGTTAATGCAGATTTTTGGACAAATTTTGGACCAAAGCCAAGCAATTATGAGCCAGATGACAACCAAGCATGAAGGGACAAGGGTGAGGATTCATAAGAAGGGTGTCTCCTACATTAAAAGGCCCTTCCTCGAAATCTCCACCCTCAGCTCGGAGTTTAGCAGGCCACCGAAAAGGATTCCCAAGGGCAGCCGAGCAGTCTTGTGTAAAGTGGCTGATCACTGGCAGTTTGAGCAACCGAGACCCTTGAGTTAAGGAGGGTTGTTGGAGACCCTCGTAGTGCATAAATAGGAAGGCTTCCAGCATTTGTAGGTTACTTTTTGAATTGTTGTATTTTGCATTATAGTTTTGTTATTTTCTCAACTCATTTTGTAGCTACTACTGTACAACTTTCTTTGAGACATGGTTAATTTTGAGTAATGGAAAGTAGTTTTATTTGGCATCAATTATGAGTTTTTCTTAGGAGCCTGTAGCTCTTGGGGTTGGGCCCAACCCAAGTGCCAGGGCTTCCGTTGTGTACTGTTATTTTCTTTTTATGTCTTTGCAAAATAATTTCTGTTAAGTAGATTAAAATCTTGTTGGTTACCTAGGTCATTTTTTATGATTAAAAAGGCTTTTCATGTTTAGATTGATTTGATAGGTTAATAATAGAGAAGATCTTCAGAAAAAGGCTATCAAGCACCTCTGATCTCACCTCTCCCTCAGTGGGACCATGAGTTGGGACCAAGGTGTCCTTTCTGCCACCAAAAACACTGTCTTTGCTTCTTTATGCAATTATTAGTGTTAGATTCTCATTTGAAAAAGTTGGTACCAGTTGTGGTTACATGCTCAGGTTCATGATTGCTTAGTTGCATAGTTATTTCACATGATTTCGTTGAAAATAAACTTATGTTCATTTTCTTTGTCGTTATCTAGGTCAAATTAGGTTAAAGTAGCTAGGCCCTTGATTTTCCAAGTCTTTGTTTGTTTAGTTTGAGAAATAACTTGCAGAGCACCTGTAATACTTCTCTATCTGCCCGTACTCCATCAATCCCACCTGCTCCATCCTCTAACCCGGACTCTTGCCTTACGTTTGCCACATTCGCTCTCTTTGCCCTAATTCCCATATTTTTGTGCCACATTTCTCTACCCCTCCTTGAACAAATCCAACCATCCTCGCCACTCCTCAGCTCCATCCACCAAGTCCTGGACTTCCTCACACCCTTATCTCACCTCCATACCCACTCCTTCACCTTTCTCCCTCCATCAATCCTTCAAAATCCCCTTTCTGAACATCCTGTAGAAATTACAGAACATCGTGTAGAAATTCTAGAGCATCCTATAGAACCCCTGCAGACTTCCTCTGGAAGGGTGCTAGGGACCCCTTAGGCCCTCTTCGAACCTTCCCAACCTCCTGCAAGCATTTCCTCTCGCCAATCCACCTCTACACAGTCAAAAACAGTGAAAGCACATACATGATAATTCTGACAACTTATTCAAAAATACAAAAAGGTGTTTTCTTCAGATTTTACTACAGAAGTAGCTTAGACACATGCGTTTTACCTTCCTAGAAGTCAATGGCATCTCTTTCAGTAGCTTGCATCCTCTTTCTTGCATCAGTGGGGCTAGCTGGTAAAATTAGGGTTTGCTAGGGTTTGCATTTCCTTTCAACTTTTCAGTTTATTTTCGCAAGTAGATTAGCTTCCTTTGATTTAGCTTCCATCCATCACTTCTTCTTAGAGCTCATAGAAGTTGGCTTAAGCTCCTAGCGGACTTGTGCCAGCTGACCCAGTGATAGTCGCGGCAAGAGCTAGTACTTGTGCATACAACACCGTCGCTTCCAAGTTTGTTACGAACTACCGGGTTGATAAAAGTAAAGAAGGGAGTCCTAGGAGTTGCAGCATTATTGCTGCAATACTGGAGCCCACCATTCTTTTTGGAGCCGTTGTCAGGGAAGTGTCAGAGTATTTGTGATTGTTGCTTTTCTTCTATTTTCTACTACAACCTTCTGCTAAGTAGTTTATTTCATTTCCGCAAAAGTAGACTAGACATTTCCTTCTTTCCTAAACTAGCATTTCAATTCTGCAAGCGTAGATTAGCATTTCAATTCTGCAAGCGTAGAGTAGCATTTCAATTCTGCAAGTGTAGATTAGCATTTCAATTCTGCAATTTCAATTCCATAAGCGTAGCCTAGCATTTCATTCCTGCAATTTCATTTCAGCAAAATAGATTAGTCATTTCCTGCTTTCATTTCAGTTCCGCATTTTCATTTCAGCAAGATAGATTTCAGTTAGTTGCAATTCAATCTATTTCAGTTTTGCAGGTACAAGTAGAAAAAAACAAAAGAAACCAAAAATCTTTCATTTCATGCCTCATAGGAACAGAGACAATACCGGAAAATTCTTACCCAACACCCCCACCACATCACTGAGTCACCCTTCTCTCTTCTTTGGTGGCCATGATCCATAAGAACCTATAGGTGAACCTCCAGAGATATACGAAGATCCTATAATAGAAGAAGAGCAAGAGAACATCCCTCTTGAGACCATGGCTGAACACAGAAATGGTATAGGAGATGAGGAGAGAATAGAAGGTGCCTTTCCCATCTGAGAAACCAATGGGGACATGAAAATGAAAAACATAAGTCCCTCAGCCTTACCTCACTTCCATGGATTGACCACTGAAGACCCGGATACCTTCCTGTTTGAGTTTGTTGTCCTTTGTCGAACTTATGACTATGCCAAGCACGAGAAAAAGTTGAAACTCTTTCCTTCTACCCGCAAGGATGCAGCACTATGCTGGTTCATGGGGTTACCTGGAAACAGTATCACCACTTGGGCTCAGATGCAGCAAGCCTTTAACAACAAATATCGGGACTACTGTAGGTCAAAAGAAACAAAGGAGAGATCTTTCGAATGACCATGGGAAATGATGAGTCTTTAGAAGACTACGAGGAAAGGTTCCAACTTAGTTATAAACGGGCCAGGTGCACACTTGACCCTGAATCTCTGAAGCTGGTTCTGCTTCGAGGAGTCCCTAAAGACCTTCTAGATACCCTCCATTTGCTAGCTGGAGGGGAAATATACCAACTACCTTATGAGTACATAAATAATGTGTTTAGAAACCATTCTAGGGCAGCCCGGAAAAGAGGTAGGGGGAATCCACTTTCAGCTAGTACCACCTTCTCCAAGCATGATTTACTTAATCAGATGGAAGACCTCAAAAGTGAGATGAGACAGACCATTTCTATGCAACTTGATACTTTCTGAATCCAACAAAAGAAAGAGGAAGTTGAGAGGGCTTTGGCCATTTTCTGTCCCAAATGTACAAGGAAGCACCCTAATAATGAGTGTCCATTGCACTCAGTAGAGGTATGTTTTGTTTGTGAGGAAGACCACCCCACAAACCAATGCCCAACCTTACCCGGATTTGAAGCCATGTACCAGGGGACTGAGGCAACCACTGAACCTCTCTACTTCCTCAACCAAAGGAGGCTGCATGGGCCCAGACCTTACCAGCAAGGGATGCAAGGGACATCCCAAGCTTATTATAGCCCCAACCAATATGCTCATATACCTTCTTGGGGCCCCCTTGCTCATCCTTCCTGGTCCGCACCTCCTCCGTGGTCTTATCCATCTCAATACCATACTCAACCTACTGCTCATTCATTTCACTCACATGTCCAACCACAGCCTCAGTGGAATGCACCTCAGCAGGGGTGGAGGCCCCAATACAACTCTCTTCCCACCATTCTTCCTCCACCACCTGCTCAACCACAACCATTACCTCCTGCTCCACCAAGACAACCCCAGATGCCTGCCCAACCGAACCCGAACCCCAACAACAGACAGGCCCAACAGGTATACACTAGGGAGACAACATGCCCTACCTATGCTGTGGAGATCCTGGAGATCAACCTGCGATCTAGGAAGGTCCTTCCAGATCGCCAACCTCCTCCCCGGAGGATGGGGAAGAAAAACAGGAAAGTGAACCCAAAGCCATTCCACCCTTTCCTGAGCGACTAACAATAACCACGCAACCAAACCCAGAGGAGACTGAACTTCTGCGAGAACTTAAGCAGTTTTGTGTGAAAATACCACTTCTCCAGGCCATAAAAGATGTACCAATATACAACATATTGATCAAGGAGAAGTGTTTCAAGCACCCAAGTATGCGCAAGAGAAATGCCCCGACTATCAATGTCATAGGACAATTGTCCGATCTAATGTTGGGGCAAGTAATCTGTCCAAAATATTTGGACCCTGGGAGTCCTATAGTTGATGTCCACATCAATGGCACCATAATCCCCCACACCTTGATCGATCTAGGGGCTGCCATTAATGTGATGACCAGGGACACTATGCTTAAACTCAACCTTGAAAGTTCCTTAAGGAAGACCTCGACAGTACTGCAGTTAGCAGACCGCTCCACCGTGACTCCCGAAGGGATTGTGGAAGATGTCCTGGTCTCTGTTGACTCTTGGGAGTATCCTACGGACTTCTTGGTCCTTCAGCCAAAGGCAAAACTCACTGGATACCCCCTCATTTTGGGAAGGCCTTGGTTAGCTACTGTGGATTCTTACATCAGTTGTCGAGCTGGAATCATGACCATCAAGAATGGGCCTATGTCCAAACAACTAGTACTATACCCTCCTACCCAACCTCTGCTAGAACAAGACTTACCACTCTGGTTGGAAGAGGGAGATGAGGACGAGGTTTACTCTGCACCATTGTGCACGGTAGAAGCCACCAGTGGAGGCCCTCAAACCGAGGATGACTTGATTGAGAATTTGATTCAAAATCCACCTCCCGGTGCGCTGTCATTAGAAGAGTTGGTGGAAGGTACCCAAGCCAGCACTTTAGTGGACCTCTGTGTGGCTGATCCGACCTCTCCCGGAGTTAAGAGTGTGGAATTTGGCCCCGAAAGAACCTTAAAGATTAGCTCCTCCCTATCTTCCTCCCAGGAGAAGGAGCTGTGTAGCTTATTAAACAATCATTTGGATGCTTTCACTTGGAGCTATAAGGAGATGAAAGGAGTCCACCCTTCAGTCTGTACCCATCACATTTACATTAAAGAGGATTGTAAACCAGTTAGGTAGCCTCAGAGGAGAATGAATCCAACCCTTAAAGACATTGTCAAAGAAGAATTGCAAAAATTGTTGGATGCAGGATTCATCTACCCCATCTCTGACAGTGAGTGGGTCTCACCTCTGGTGCTTGTACCCAAGAAAAACAGAAAGTGGAGAATCTGCGTAGATTACCGAGAAATTAACAAAGCCACCAAGAAGGACCATTTCCCTTTTCCTTTCATAGATCAAGTGTTGGATGGACTGGCAGGGAAGAAGTTCTTCTCTTTCCTATATGGGTTTAGCGGGTATAATCAGATCCAAATCAGCCCAGAAGACCAGGATAAGACCACCTTCACTTGTCCATGGGGTACCTTTGCCTACCGGGTCCTTCCCTTTGGGGTATGCAACACTCCTGCCACTTTCCAGAGAGCAGTATTGAGCATATTTGCTGAACTGGTTAATGATTCGATGGAAATCTATATGGATGACTTTACTCCTTATGGGTACAAGTTCCAAGAAGCATTACCTAACCTGGAAAAAGTTTTAACCAAGTGTATTGAGATGAACCTGTCCCTCAGTCCCAAAAAATGTGAATTCTTGATGACTGAAGACACTGTGCTAGGTCATACCATTTCTCAGCAATGATTACAGCTGGATCTAACAAAATTGCTATCATCCAAAAGGTTCCACCTCCTCAAAAGGTAAGAGATGTTCGAAGTTTTCTAGGTAAAGATTTCAGTAAGCTAGCCTCGCCATTGTTTGGCATATTAGGGAAAGATGTTGAGTTTAAATGGACTGACGACTGCCAAAGGGCTCTGGATGAGTCGAAAGTTAAGTTGGTATCCGCCCCGATCTTGAGAGGTCCAAACTGGGCCCTACATTTCCACATCCAAACCGATGCCTCGAACAAAGCCATAAGGGTAGCCTTAGGAAAAGTTGAGGAGAAACTACCATATGCCATATACTTTGTCAGCAAAAACATGTCGAAGGCAGAAATGAACTATATTGTAACCGAGAAAGAGCTCCTGGCCGTAGTCCATTCCCTAAACAAGTTCAGACACTACATCACTGGTCATCAAACATTCGTACACACTGATCATGCTGTGATTAGATATTTAATGAATAATCCTGATGTAAATGCTCGTATTATTAGATGGTTACTTTTGTTGCAGCAATTTGATTTGACTATTGTTGACAAGCTAGTTAAGGAAAATGTTGTTGCTGACTTCCTATCTAGATTGGATTTGCCTGCAAGTGAAGAAGGGACAGTGGATGACCAGATGCCAGATGAACACCTGTTTTCTATCTCAGTACTCTCTCCATGGTTTGCTGATATAGCAAATTACTTGGTCTCAGCACAGTTCCCTCCACATCTATCCTGAAAGGAGAAGAGCAGAGTTGTGAGGAAGAGTGCCCCATTCACTTGGATCGGGGGCAACCTGTTTAAACTTGGCCCAGATCAGATCTTGAGGTGTTATGTTAGGGAGAAGGAATTCTTTGACATCCTCTTAACCTGTCACGATGGGCCCTGTGGAGGCCACTTTGCAGCAAAAAGGACTGCCTTCAAAATTCTACAGGCAGGCTACTATTGGCCTACTCTTCATCAAGATGTCAGAAGATACATTCAGCCAGTGTGACCGATGTCAGAGGATGGGGAAACTGACTCCAAGGGATGAAATTCCCCTCCAACCTCAAGTGACCTTCGAGCCATTTGAGAAGTGGGGCATGGATTTTGTGGGTCCTATCAACCCTCCTTAAAAGCAAAGGTCTTACATCATTATGTTCACTGACTACCTGACAAAGTGGGCAAAAACAAAGGCAATCAAGGCAGCGACAGAAGAAAAAGTGGCTGAGTTTTTAAGGGAAAATATCTTCTACAAGTTTGGCTACCCAAGAGAGTTAGTCATCGATCAAGGAATCCAATTCACCTCTAACTTGATTGAAGACCTGCTCGCTCATCACAAGATCAAGCACAGAACTTCCACCTATTTTCATCCACAAGCAAATGGGCAGGTGCAAGTCACTAATAGAGCATTGGAAGAGATTTTGACTAAGGTGGTGAGCAGCAGAAGAAAGGATTGGGCAGATTGCCTAGTTGAGGCCACCTGGGCCTACAACACCACTTGGAAAACTACAACAGGTTTCACACGTTATGAGTTGGTCTATGGGAAGAAAGTTTTGTTGCCCATAGAGTTTGAGTACAACACACTAAGGGTGGCAGCTCAGCTGGACTTAGATCTTAGCCATGCTCAACGTGAAAGATTATTGCTGCTGAATGGATTAGATGAACAGAGAATGCAGGCCCTCCTCCACTCAGAAGTAGTTCAAATCCAGAGGAAGATATGGCATGACCGACACCTTAATGAAAAGCAATTCCAGCCAGGAGATTGGGCGTTGTTGTATGACTCAAGATACAAGGATTTCAAAGGGAAGTTGAGGACAAGATGGTTAGGACCATATACAGTGGAGAAATGCAATGACAATGGTTCGGTCCTTATCAGTACCATTGATGAAGAAGCCATCCCCATGCTTGTCAATGGGCATCGATTGAAAATCTACAGGAAACCCCTTTCGAGGCAGGAGTCCATTGAAACTTTGGACAAATCAGTGTTGGTAGTGGAGTAGGGCTCTGTCTCTATTCCACCCACGCCTTCATCATCAAAAAACAAAAAAGAGAGAAAAAACAGGAATAAAAAGATCCTTGGGTGAAAACCTCTCTGAGGCGCCCAAGGCAGACAGTGAGGGTGAAAACCTCATGGAGGCGCCCTAGCTATCTCTAAAAAAAAAAAAATGTAATAAAAAAATCCCTGGGTGAAAACCTCTTCGAGGCGCCCAGGGCAGATAGTGAGGGTGAAAACCTCATGGAGGCGCCCCAGCTGTCTCTCAAAAAAAAAAAAAAGAGAAAAAAAAAGGCCTAATCTCTGTGAAATAATTGCAGGTTGCAGGGAATACATTGCAGGTAAAGAGGGTCGTGCAAAACAAGGATAGGGGTCCGTACCAGGCTACAAGGCAATCCCTGCAAACACTCCCTCCATGGCCACTCGCCTTTCCTAGGATTTGATCACATTCGGGTCGAGATTCCACCTTCTACAGGAAGTTCTGGGCTTTCTACAGGAAGTTCTGGGCTTTCTACAAGAAGTTCTGTATTTCTATAAGAAACATCCTGTAGAACCTTCGGGCGAGCCAAATTCGATTTTGGAAGGGAATCTAAAGCTTGGAATCTGTTGGTCAGGCCTGCAGCCACCCATCACCATATGGCATCCTGTTCCATCTCTTTACACCTCTGTCACCCACCTGGTTATGTGTTCCTGCACAGTCATACAAGAAACCCTATTCACCTCAGATTGACAGCAAGAATTTTTTTAAGTGACAAGTCAAGCAACAAAGTCTCGCAAACTCTACCTGTCCAAGCTCCATCTAGACTCTTCATCAACGCATCCGGTCCTCATCCGCAATATGGCCCTGCTCATTTAGCCTGCATCCCAGGAGGAGAAGCAGCTACAGGACATCCTACAGGAATCCTGTAGCCGCTGATCCTTCTGGAGCACATACTCTGAGGGTAGGGACAGTTGAAATCAACATAGGGAACATGAAGAAGGCTCCTCTTGGACGTGAAAACATCCTCGGCGGCGGAACCCAACAGAACCTGTGCATGCAGCATTTACAACTGAAGGATCGGGTTCCAAAACCTGTGCATACCACATTAGCAAATGAAAGAATGGGTTCCAGCACCCGTGGATGAGGCAGCAGCAAGCGAAGCAGCGGTTCCAAGACCCGAAGTCTAAATAACGCATCCACAGCCACGCAGGTAAGTGTCTAAACTCATTCGTCAATTTCATAAACTATATTTCAAAAACTGCATGTCTGTGAAAATGGTTCGGATTGAACGAGGATTGGGGGCCATTCAAACTAGCCACCCTCAGCCAGTTACATGGATTCGTGGGATCCGAACAAGCTCAATTACGTTCAAAATCGCCAACGAGCCATGCAACCGACACGTGTGGAGTGTCCAGTCAGGGAAAAACGTCGGGACTGGCAGTGGTGGTGGTGGTTAATGGCAGAGGGGAGGTGATGGCAGCCAGGGACACACAGAGAAATGATGGCCGTGACGTTAGATTAATAGTTCGGTCCAGCCACCTCACCCCCTTGCCACGAATTGCGCCGTAGTTAATAGATGCTTGGTTGAAGACTCTCACCACCCGCTGTTCATTTGCACTTGCAATGTCCTGGCCGAAGTATGCGTCCTCTGCTCCCACAACCTGTTAACCCGTCGTCCTCCACTGAGCTTTTCGGCCTGTTTCAAAATTCTCCGGCGTACCGGGCTCGTTTAGAGGCGTAGTGACAGCCTACAGAAGCCGGCAAGAGTTCTACAGGAAGAAGCTCTACAGGAAGTATGCCATAGCTTTCCGGAGCAGAAAAGCCTAGAATTTTCTTCGTCGAATTTGGAGTTCCGAGAGAGGTAGGCTCGAAAACACTCTTCCATGCATGGTATGTTCGAAAGGTGGTGAATTAAACTGTCTTGAATAGGAGATTCAAAGACAAGTCTGCCTGTGAGTCGAAAATAGCAGTTTTCCTGTGGGTTGCACGGAATTTCTCAGTTGGTTCTGCGTCAAAATTCTCCTCCACGGTTCCTGTTAAAAAAAAAAATCCTGTAGAAAAGATAAATCACTGTGAGGGCTAACCTGTGTATGAAGAATTTGAATTTACACGGTTGTATGTATGCTGGGGATGAAAATTGAGCTCTATGCCCTGTCTATGGAAACCTAATTCTTCCTGTTATACACGGGCAGCCGAGTTTTGGGCAACAAAAGCATTAGAACCAGGGAATTGGTGCAAATTAAAATTTAAACACCTGAGATATCCTTTCTTGAAGTTCAAAGGAGGAAACCATAAAACAACAATCCCTTTCTACTCAGAGCATAAAACAGAGCACTTTCACCGTGCCAGGGGGGTTTATCAGGAAGGAACCCTCGCATTCCAGTAAATTGCGTGAACATCCTGAGGTGGTGAACCTCTTCACCCGTGCCAATTGGATGACCTTTTGTGACAAAATTCAGGGTCATGACGATGAGATAACGGAGGAATTCTTAATGTCCCTGCAACCTAAATCAAAGATATAGGCCACAGTGAACTTCAGAGGGTTGACCCTAAAGCTTACCCCTGAACTCATTAGTCGAGTTACTGGTCTGCCATTAGGGATACCCTGGAGCAAAGAGGAGAGGGAATTGGACCAAAAAGCCAAGAAATAATTCTTCCTACCCGAGGAACATTTTGCAGAAGACAAGAACAGGGTCTGGAGAGCCAGCTTACATCCTCTTTGGAGTGAAGTCAGTCTCCAAATCATGAAATACATTACCTGTGAGGGGGGGTTCAGTATTGTTTACAACTATCATTTCTAGTTGCTGAGTGAACTAAGACATGGGTTGGATTTACCTCCAGAAAAGAAGTTGAGCATCCCCTATTTTCTTCTGCAGTCATTAAGTGAATGTGGCAAAAAATTGAAGGAAGGGACACCGGATCAGTTAGCCCATCATGGGTTCATCAAACTTTTAGTAGAAGATGCCCTCCACACCTACACTATCCCCCTCTCTTGGGAGATTTTCCGCAACATGTCCAGAGATGACGATATTTGAATTCTGGCCGAGGAGCTCACCTCATCCAGCAGTGAAGAAAGGGAACACACTGAAGCAGGAAAGAAAACCAGTGGTAAAGAAACATAGGGCAAACAAACACAAAAAGGACAGAAAGAGGAATGAGGAAAGGGCCAAATTGATGAGCCTGAAACTGTGGGAGGAACAATGGCACAAACACCCAGGGAGAAACGATTGCAGAAAGGAGGGCACAACCAAGGCAACCACACATAAATTAAAAGGAAAGACACATCCATGCAAGAAAACCGAAACAATTGAAACAATTTCTACAGGAAGCATGCAAACAATTTCTACAGGAAGCATGAAAACAGTTGACACGGGACTTTCTACAGGAAGCATGGGACCAGAGCAACAAAAGGAGAAATCACCTGAGATTTTAGCCAGGGAGGCAACAATTGTGCTGGCTGCCTTAAGCACATCTCCAAAGCAAAAAGGGAAGCGAAAAAGGGAGCTTTCCATGTATTTTAAGGCAAGAAGGAGCACGCGGATAAAAACTGGCAAACCCCAGCCACAATCAAAAGATCCAATTATGATTGAGGACACATAAGCTAAACAAAAGGAAAAGTCTCCTTCAAAGGCATCCATCACCTATGAACGAGGAAGCCCGAGAACGTCCACCTAGAGAGAAAGGATTGAAATGATGGACACAAAGACCTCTCTATAGGAAGCTGAGACAGTTCTACAGGAAATGTTGGCTAGACTAAAGGAGATCAAGGAATTGGAAGAAAAGGTAGCTAAATCATCACAGGAGGAAGAAACGACTGAGAACATTGTGGAACCAAGCCCCCAGCCCAGCTTGGGCTCCTATTATAACCTGTTAGAGGCCGGAAAGATAATTCCCCAAAAATTCGCGGTGCCACTTTTCTTTGCACTAGAAGAAGAAAGAGTGATGACCCAGACTTGGATGAAGATCGCCAAGTCCAAGGGTGTGGCAGATATAGGTCCCCTGGAGGAACCTCGAGGCAAGAAAGGAATTGGTTATGGTAACGCATGTGGAAAGCAGCGAGCGGGCCAAGCTATAGGAAGAAAATGAGCTGCTTAAACAACAGCTACAACTACAGGGACATTATAAGGAAGACAGGCCCCACACCTTGGGAGAATAGAGGCAACAGGAAAAGCCCACAACAGACAAAGAAACCCCTGATGAACAGCAGAGAAGAGATGGGCTGCAGGCTGAAATTGAGGCACTAACTAGACAGCTACAGGAGAAGGAATTGCAAGCAGCACAGGAGATACAATCTCTAAGGCAACAGGTACAAGAGAAGGAGGCCCAACTGGCCTGCATGGCTAGTTGGGCAGTGGAGGAAATGCAGTGTAAGAAAGCTTCCAAATCATATGCCTTATACCTTAAGGATCAGTGCTTGCAGTTCCAGATTAACACCTTGGCCCAAAGGGGCATCACTCCATTTGAAAAATACCATCAATTCATCGCTTTATGTGACAGTAGCTCATCAGAGGACAAGGCCAAATTATCAGAGTTCTACCTACACAACTTGGCCCTTCCCAACATGAATTTGTGGGACCCCAACGTTGCGGTAGGAGACATGCAACTTATGGCCATGGCCTCTTGGCTAAATCATGAAGAAAAGAGAGCAGCAGAGGTCTGAAATGTTATGGACGGGGAATTAAAGGAACCACTAATGATTAGAGCAGAGTTGGAGGATCCCTCAGCATTAATATACGCCCACCAGCACTTAGCCAATGACTCTCACGCCCTACCAGATTACATTGACTGACAAGATCAAGCCATAGCCCATTTTGAGGACATGAAGAGGCTATTGGGGGATAATTGTGTTCATGCTTGCACTCGAAGGTGGAACACACTGTCCCACAGCCTAAAAGTTAGAGAATACCACTCCCCAACAAGGATGAGGGAGGCCTTGGCAAGAGTACCCCTCTATAAACACTCCATGCAGAATCTTCAGGCCAACTGGATCGGCCTCAAGTTCAGTCCTCCCTTGCTTTTGGGGCTGCTGGAGGGAGTCAAAGAAGAGGAGGAACACAAGCAGTGGGAAGAAGTGGAAAGAAAAGCAGGATTTGATGACTGTGAAGAAGATATCACCTCGGAGGCCTGGGATGTGAGGGAGGCGGTCAAGGCAATCAAGAATGATGAGTTGGATTAGTTGCTCAGAGGATGAGCAACCCATTCAGTAGGGGGGTGATGATGAACCCCGGAATTAGGTAACTTATTGGGCTCATTTTTCCTAACGTTTCTTTGTCAATCCACCATTTTTCATAGTTTATGCATTTTTTTTTAGTATATTTATGTTAGTTGAACAAATGAGGATAGTCACTTGACCAAGAAGGCTAACACATTGTCAATGCAGATTTTTGGACAAACTTTGGACCAAGGCCAAGTAATTATGAGCCAGATGACAGCTAAGCATGAAGGAACAAGGGTGAGGATTCGTAGAAAGGGTGTCTCCTGCATTAAAAGGCCCTTCCTCGAAATCTCCACCCTCAGCTCGGAGTTTATCAAGCCACCGAAAAGGATTCCCAAGGGCAGTCGAGCAGTCTTGTGTAAAGTGGTTGATTACTGGCAGTTTGAGCAGCTGAGCCCCTTGAGTTAAGGAGTGATGTTGGAGACCCTCTTAGTGCATAAATAGGAAGGCTTCCAGCCTTCGTAGGTTACTTTTTGAACTGTTGTATTTTTCACTATAGTGTTGTTATTTTCTCAGTTCATTTTGTAGCTACTGCTGTACAAATTTCTTTGAGGCATGGTTAATTTTGAGTAATGGAAAGCAACTTTATTTAGCATCAATTCTGAGTTTTTCTTAGGAGCCTGTAGCCCTTGGCGTTGGGCCCAACCCAAGTGCCAAGGCTTCCGTTGTGTACTGTTATTTGCTTTTTATGTCTTTGCAAAATAATTTCTATTAAGTAGATTAAAATCTTGTTTGTTACCTAGGTCATTTTTTATGATTAAAAAGGCTTTTCATGTTCAGATTGATTTGATAGGTTAATAACAGAGAATATCTTTAGAAAAATGCTATCAAGCACCTCTGATCTCACCTCTCCCTTAGTGGGACCATGAGCTGGGACCAAGGTGTCCTTGCTGCCACCAAAAACATTGTCTTTTCTTCTTTATGCAATTATTAGTGTTAGATTCTCATTTGCAGAAGTTGATACCAGTTGTGGTTACATGCTCAGGTTCATGATTGCTTAGTTGCATAGTTATTTCACATGATTTCATTGCAAATAAACTTATGTTCATTTTCTTTGGTATTATCTAGGTCAGATTAGGTTAAAGTAGCTAGGTCCTTGATTTTCCAAGTCTTTGTTTGTTCAGTTTGAGAAATAACTTGCAAAGCACCTGTAATACTTCTCTATCTGCCCGTACTCCATCAATCCCACCTGCTCCATCCTCTAACCCGAACTCTTGCCTTACGTTTGCCACATTCGCTCGCTTTGCCCTAATTCCCATATTTTTGTGCCACATTGCTCTACCCCTCCTTGAACAAATCCAACCATCCTCACCACTCCTCAGCTCCATCCACTAAGTCTCGGACTTCCTCACACCCTTATCTCACCTCCATACCCACTCCTTCACCTTTCTCCCTCCATCAATCCTTCAAAATCCCCTTCCTGAACATCCTGTAGAAATTACAGAACATCCTGTAGAAATTCCAGAACATCCTGTGGAACCCCTGCAGACTTCCTGTAGAAGCTCACGAAGGCGGTTTCCTGATAGCCAAACTATGTGAAACTCTCTGGAAGGGTGCTAGGGACCCCTTAGGCCCTCTTCAAACCTTCCCAACCTCCTATAAGCATTTCCTCTCGTCAATCCACCTCTGTACAGTCAAAAACAGTGAAAGCACATGCATGATAATTCTGACAACTTATTCTAAAATACAAAAAGGTGTTTTCTTCAGATTTTACTACCGAAGTAGCTTAGATACATGCATTTTACCTTCCTAGAAGTCAATGGCATCTCTTTCAGTAGATTGCATCCTCTTTCTTGCATCAGTAGGGCTAGCTGGTAAAATTAGGGTTTGCTAGGGTTTGCATTTCCTTTCAGGTTTTCAGTTTCTTTCCGCAAGTAGATTAGCTTCCTTTGAGTTAGCTTCCATCCATCAGTTAAAAAGCTTCTTCTTAGAGCTCATAGAAGTTGGCTTAAGCTCCTAGCGAACTTGTGCTAGCTGACCAAGTGACAGCCGCAGCAAGAGCTAGTACTTGTGCATACAGCACCATTGCTTCCAAGTTTGTTATGAACTACCGGGTTGATAAAAGTAAAGAAGGGAGTCCCATGAGTTGTAGCATTATTGTTGTAATACTGGAGCCCACCAGTCTTATATTTTTATATTTACATGGATTTTTAACCAAGGATGTTACATCTACCCAACACTACTCCATTGGAACAATGTCTCATTACTTTAGAAAGAGTCAACAAGGATCGAATATCATCCCTCCAAAAAAATCAAGCCACCAAGAATCAATTTGAAGCCTATTTTGATCACAACATTAACCCTCATTCCTTCAACAAGGGTGACCTCGTGTTAGCATATGATGTTTCCAAAGAAAACGCATGCCCTAAAAATTTTGAATCATTGTGGAAAGGGCCATTTATCATCAAACATTGCCTTATTCTAGCCATATACATATTGACCCATCTTTATGGGACTTTTCTTAAGGTCCTAATCAATGGGATATAATTCTATAAATTTTATCCCTAATAATTATCATGACGTGGGTCTCTTCTTGTTTGTACATAATTCTATTTTTTCTTCTTTATCACAATTGGACTATGGGCCATTTCTCCTGATCCATCCCATCCTTGTATTTTTTAGATGAATCATTCGTTTGTGTCTTACATCAGTTTCGCCAATAGTGCTAGAGGATGGTCTTGGAATATTGCATCTGCAACTTGGGTCATTTATTTTCCCTCATACACTACTCCACTCAAATGACATCTTATTAGGCTAACCATGAGTGACCAAGCAAAATATGTTGTGGTCATTGGTTTGTTAGTTATCGCCACCAACTTTCACATTCATTACCTTATCATCTTCATTAATAACTAGCTTGTTGTTTAGAATTAAATTGATGATGTTCCAAAAAAGTATCTTCAAATTTTAATCCACAAATATGGGATCAAGAAAACTCATAAATTAATTGTGCCAAGAGGTGCTCTATAGCCCACTATAAGGGAGATGTTATAGTGGTGTGTTAGATTAAAAAATAATAATAATAAAATAAAATATGATCTTCACTCAATTAAATAAGTAATAAAATAGTAAATTGATTCAATTCAATACATTAATCTTGTAACTTGTTTTATTATAAAATCACAAATAATTTTTTCTAGAAAAAAAAAACAACAAAAAAACAACAAACAAACAACATAATATACATATGACATTAAAATAAATTTAAATATAATAACTATATTATTTATGATATTATTTCAAATTACATAATTAATAAAAATTAAAATTAGAGATAATTAGAAATAATAATATTTTTATACGGAGATAATTAAATTTATATAAATATAAGTAATCTAATAAAACTAGCATAAATAATATTTTAATTCATTTTAACCTCAAAATCTACTAAACATTAAGAAAAATCAAATGTATTAAGAAAATCAAATGTATTTATCTTTTCTCAAATTTTGTATTAAAAATAAATTTATATCTTACAAAATTTAATCACTTCTAATAAATCTAAAATTATAATAAACCTATAGCAATAGTGAACAATATCCATCAAATGCAGTTTATATCATTTATGGCGAAAGATGTAGAGTCTATCATTTATGGTGAAAGATCTCTCCGGGAGACTTTTGTTAAATCTTTTAATAAATCTAAAATTATAATAAACCTATAGCAATAGTGAACAATATCCAGCAAATGCAGTTTCTATCATTTATGGTGAAAGATGTAGAGTCTATCATTTATGGTGAAAGATCTCTCCGGGAGACTTTTGCCCCCAAAATTTTATGTTAGAAAGTGTTTAGAGTAAGACTTTGTAAATGTACATAACTCCACTTATTTCGCAACACTAATTCGGGGTGTATATAATTTGCTTAGATGGAGAGAGATAAGTGTTAGTAATCGTATATATTAATTATATAAAAACATTTTTTTAACACATAATATAACAATTTTAAAAAAAAAATCTAGTTGTAAATTTGTATTTTATGTAAAAGGTTAAATATGAATTTTATAAAACACATATTTATTTGAATATTTCAATATTACAATTCATGTAATCAAAATTTACAAAGTTAAAAATTGTTAATACAAAATATTAAGAGAAAGAAGTTTATAAATAAGAAGTGTTGGTAGCTTTAAATTTCATGTTAAAGTTGAAATGCCTAGGTTTTAATGGGCTTCGGTAGAATTTTACTTGAGTTTTTGTGATATGATCAAGGAGCACTTGCTCTTGACAAATCATAAATTTAAAAATTCAAGCAAAGTATCAGGATTTTTCAATTCCACCTTCTTATGTCTTATTCCCAAATCTCGAGAGATTATCTTTTTTGTTGATTATAGGCTCGTTGCTTATTGTGAACTCATATACAAGTTGATCTTAAAGGTTTTTGCCAAAAGATTAAAGTTGATTCTCAACTCCTTCATCTATGGGGAGAAATTTAGTTTCCTACAAAACAAGAATATTCATGATGCAGTGGCAGTTGCTCAAGAGGTGTTCCAATCAGTTAAAGTATCAAATCTAAAAGCAACAATCCTTAAATTGGACTTGTCCAAGGCCTATGACGAAGTGTATTATATATTCCTTCAATTGGTTCTATTTCAAATGGGTTTTTCATTATAGGTGGTCAACTAGATTATGGGGTATGTTTAGTCTGCTTTGTTCATTATACTAATAAATGGATCTCCATCTCGATTTTTTCAAGCTTTTAGGGGTCTTTGTCAAGGATGTCCTTTGTGCCCCCTCCTCTTCTGATTGTGACCAAGCAGCTTAGTAGGATGATTTGCAAACTCTACAGCCATAGGTCTCCTCTATGGAATCAAAGTATATGTTTCAGTAGCAATTTCCCATCTAGTATTTGTCTATGGGTCTCTTTGATGTATGGTGGGGAGAGATAAGAGATTTCTCCTTCCTCAAGAACTATTTGGATCTATTTTGTAAGGCAACAGGTATGGAGATCAACTCAAATAAATATTGTTTGATCCTCAATGGAGTCTCTAAGGATACTATTGACAAGGTAAGGTTTATGTGTCCTTTCCCTCTCAAGCCTTTGGATGAGGGTGTCAAATATTTGGGCTTCTTTATCAAGCTAAATAAGTATCAGATTCATGATTAGATGTGGATGGCCAAAAAAGTAAAGGCCCATACTTCCACTTGAGCCAACATTTTTTTTTCTCGTGGAGGGTAACTTGTGCTTTTGAAGTTGGTCTTGGAGAGTATTCTTATGTGTTGGACATCTATTGTTATTGGTCCTATGGGGTAATCTCTATGATTAGGAAGGCATGTTCTCATTTATTGTGGATTGGAGCCAATAGACATAAGAGTATTACTCGGGTTAGTTGGTCCCTTCTTACTGCATTGAAGGAGTTAGGAGGATGGGGCATCAAATACATCCATTTATTTGCTAAAGCTTTACAAGGAAAAAATATTTGGAGGCTTACTTTGGAATCCTCTCTATGGTTTAAAGTTTTTCAATCAAAATATTTTCCAAGGAAGTCTTTAGCGGAGTGGTTTCAGATTCTAAATAAGTCATCTATCAGTTCAAATGTTTGGAAAGTGCTAGTCATGGTGTCTCCTCTTCTTAGTAATTGCTTTCTTAGCAGGTGGGATATGGTGGGCATATGGTGCAGGCAAGATTTCAGCTTTTTTGCTCCCTTGTTACAGACCCTTGGTTACCAAAACATCTATGTTTTAGCCAATGAAAAGGCATAGAACCCTCAAATCAAAGGTCAAACCAAGTAGAAGACAACTCAAACTTTGGGGCTTGTTGATGATCTTGCAATAGAGTGGGAAATGTTTGTTGAATTACCAGTTTCTAGTCATGTGTACATCATAGATAATGCCTCAGATCAAATTTGTTGGTATAAAAATCCTCGCTTATGCAGCTTCACAACCAAACTTGGTTATGAGGCTAAGATCAAGGATTGTTTTGATGCTTAAAATAAGTGATGGTGGAAAGTAACTTTTGGGTGTTAGTGCCCCGCTAAAGGGCAATCTCACTTATTGTTTGGCTCTAAGTGGAAAACTCCTCACATGTGACTCTCTCTCAAGCAGGGTTGGATTGGGCCAAATAGGTGTCGTATTTGAAAAATTGTTGAGGAATCTCACTTACATATTTCTATTAAATGTAAACATGTAACATAGGTCTTTGATATTTTATGGAAAGAATTCAAGCCAATATCCAAGTGGAATGGCATTTTTGTGAGTAATGTGTCCAGGGCTTGGCTGGTGGACAAACAAGTTAAGTCCTGAGCTAAACCCAGACTACATGGAACAAACCACAACATATTGGATCATGGACACATATATCAAGAACACTCATCAGCAAAAGAGGTTGTCAAAGTTGGCCAACTCCTGCACCAAGGCAAGTGGCTCACCAGGGACCAAGTTCAGTAGAAGTTTCCCCATCTCATGGAGGCACTCAACGCAATAGGGACCATTGCTTCCTGAGGCAGGACTATTCCAGGTGGATATTAGTGGCCACCCACCTATTCCACTTGGATCCACACCATTGTTTCTTTCAGCTTCCTTAATTGTAGCACAATTTACATTTTTTGGCAATTTTTCGGGTCTTGAACTTCCAGAGTTGTTTTAAGGCCCTAAACGACATTTTTTGGGGAAAATAGGTAAACATGTGGCTTGCAATAGGGGTTTGTAGTTGAAAGTTTATTCCTCGTATAAATATTCCTAACGAAGTATCGTATACATCAAATGGTGATCATGTGCCAAAGTTACAACCCTGTGAAGTTGATGTACCAATTTACCCCAATGGGGCCCACAAACTTTTGGCGCTTCATCTCCTAGGTTTAAGTTTATGGATGTTTATCGTTTTCCATTGTTTCTCAATAATAATCAGGCCTTCGAGCCTTATTTTAACACAGTTCAAAAGGGATGTAGCCACCACATCTCTTCTCAGAGATAAGCTACCATCACCTGAGCTAGTTTATTTCCATTCTGCATGTAAAAAAAATTGAGTACTTTTTCATTAATGAATTGAAGTTATGTTTTCATTTTATCTCTGTGTTTTTGTTCATATATGTATTTCATTTTGTTCCTTCATAAATTTGGATCAGGATGATATCACATGTTATCTACTCATCTTCTTTCAATGTCAAGGATAGCCCTTCCTCTAAGGATTTAGTGCCACCTCCTTCATACCCACAAACTCACTTTGTTTGTGTTGTTTTCACTGCTACCAAACCAACATCATGTAGCACCATGTCACACACTTGTGACATGTTCAAATATTCCCATCCAATTCATGCCTCCTTGAAGTCCACTACACTTACATCTCACATTTTTCATTTAGACAAGGATATCATGAAGGCCATGATGGCACCTGATTACCCCTAATACGCAATGCATCATTGATCTTATTTTGTCCCACACAAAGCATTTCAACCTATGCAATCCACCAAATTTTGTGTGGTTGAGACCAGATATTTGACACTCCATATTCATGTTAATTGGTTCAAACACCCAATCCCTAAACCCAATGCATTTGAGGAAGCCAATATAGCTTATACCTTTCATAATATAAATATCGATATTTCCATGAAATTGGGAATCATCAAAGAAATCATCCTCGAGGTAGCGTGTTTACTAGAGGAGGCACTTTCCTATAAGTCTTTCCTTCAAGAATTTTTTGATATATTTTCCTATTCCTATGCAAATATTTCTAGACCCTCCATTATTGAACTTCACTTCAACACATGTCTCGATGGTACACCTATTTAGCAAAAGAAGTGGCCACTACACTCTTCTAAGGTAATGACCATAAAGCCTAAAATCGAAAACCTTCACAAAGTCAGCTTCATTTATCCCATTATTTATACCTCTTGGGTCTCTACTCCAATCCCTATGATGAAAAGGAAAGGTACCATTCACATAAGTACTAACTTTAGAGATCTTAACCAAGCATGTCCTAAAGACAACTTTACAAATCCCTTCATTAACCAAGTCATGGATGCTTGCACCAAACATGAGGCCCTCTTCTTCATGGATGGTTTTTTAGATTATAAATAAATCCAAATTTTCCAAGAAAAACAATATAAACTATGTTCACCATACCATGGGGCACCTTCATGTATCATGTCATTCCCTTCAGTATTAAGAATTATACAACCACCTTTTAATGACAAATTACCTATATGTTTTAGAACCTTACTCATCTCATTCTTACTACTTAAATGACCTTCGATATCACTTTAAACATTATTCTTAACATCTAAAGGATCTACACATTATCTTTCAATGATGCCATCAATATGATTTTCAATTAAATCGCCTTAGATGTGTCTTTTTTGTCTTTGTTGGGTGGTTTCCTACATTCATCATCTCTAAGCAAGGGATCATGGTGGATCCCCTAAAAATATAAGCCTTCATGAAATCCTCCACCCAAAATTTCACACCAATTATAGATCCTTGAAGGAAAGTCCAACTTCTTATGACACCTTGTTCTGGATTGTGCCACCTATGCTATTGGATTTTTACATCTCTTATGACAATACATCCTATTTTAATGGGATGACCAAGTTCAACAATCCTTTGATGCATTAAAAGATTCCTTTTCTAAAGCATTGCCTATCAATCCCACCAATTTGACTAAGGATTACACCTTATACTTATTAGCATCAAATGTCTCAATCACAAGGGTTTTAATTCAAGAGGGGTAGAATGGTTGTGAACATGTCATTAACTATGTGACAAATAACTTATCAAGGCCACCCCTTGACTATGATTGGGATGAAAATACAACACTTCCTTTGGCTCATGTAGTTTATAAATTGTCATTACCTCATGTTATGCACCACAAAGGTTGTGGCAAGTTCCAACACCATGCAATGCTTACTTAACCATGGGATCATTAATGGTAAAGTCACATGATGGATTTTTATTCTTCAATATTTTGATCTCAAATTTTCCACCTCAAGAGTAAAAAGGTACTTATCCTCATTAAGTTCATCACTAACTTAACACCTAACACCAAGGATTTTCCGATTAATGATAGTTTCCTAGGAGAACATGTATTCAACATCTCTTATTACAAAACCTGTATGGTGATATCTTTATTTACCTTCACACTCGAAATTCCAATGCTAATATTTCATGAGATGATTGCTGCCACATCCACTATTAATCTCCTTGGTATCTCTTCACTAGAGATATTATCTATCATATGGGAGTGGAAACTATCTTGCATCGGTACCTCACTTTGGAGAAAACCAAATGTGTTCTTAATTACTATCATAGCAATGCATGTGGGAGGGATTTATCAAGGATGTCTATCACCAAAAAGTGATCTACACTAGTTATTTATGGCATACACTCTTTCATGATTGCATTTAAGATATTAAGAATTTCACCAAACGTTAGATTTTCACCCATAAAACTTGAGCACCATCGGCTCCCCTACACATTATCATCATGGAAAACCCTTTTTCAAGTGGGGAATTGACTTTATAACATGAAATATTCTTTCCAGTTATGAGAATAATTATATTGTAGTTGGCATCAACTAATTTACAAATAGGGATAAAGACATGCCTACCTTCAACAACATACTTGATACCACTCCATGATTCTTCTTAAATCACATCATCACACTTTTTGGGGTCTGCAACGAGCTTGTTTCAAACCACGACAAGCATTTCAAGAATGATATATTCCAAGAATTGTCATCTCACCCTGGCTTCAGTCGTGAGTTTGCATCCCGTTACTACCCCCAATTGAATGGGAAAGTGGAAGCCATAAACAATGTCCTCAAAATTATGCTATAGCACATGGTGAGAAAACACAAAACCAATTGGAATCAAATTATTTTCTCCTCCATTTGGGCCTATCATAAATTAGTTAAAATCACCATTTGTTTTACCCCATTCTATCTTGTTCACGGGGTGGAAGCAATGTTATCTATTGAGTGTGAGATATCCACATTACACATGACAATGGAAATTATACCCAACACTACTCCATTGGAACAATGTCTCATTACTTTAGAAAGAGTCAACAAGGATCGATTATCATCCCTCCAAAAAAATGAAGCCACCAAGAAATAATTCAAAGCCTATTTTGATCACAACATTAACCCTCATTCCTTCAACAAGGGTGACCTCTTGTTAGCATATGATGTTTCCAAAGAAAACTCATGCCTAAAAATTTTGCCACGATGTGGAAAGGTTAATTTATCATCAAACATTGCCTTATTCTAACCATATACATATTGACCCATCCTTATGAAACTATTCTTAAGGACCTGTTCAATGCGTTATACTTCTAGAAATTTTATCCCTGATAATTATCATGACATGGATCTCTTCTTGTTTGTACATACTTCTATTTTTTCTTCTTTATCAAAATTGGACGATGGACCATTTCTCGAAAACCCCCATCCTTTTTTTTTTTAGATGAATCATTTGTTTGTGTCTTACATTAGTTTCACCAATAGTGCTAGCAGATGGGTCTTGGAATATTGCATCTGCAGCTGAGGTCATTTATTTTCCCTCATACACTACTCCACTCAAATGACATTTTATCATGCCAACCATGAGTAACTAAGCAAAATATGTTATGGTCATTGGTTTGTTAGTTATCGCCACCAACTTTCACATTCATTACTGTATCATCTTCATTGATTCCTAGCTTATTGTTTAGAATCAAATTAATGGCATTCCAAAAAATTATCTTGAAATTTTAATCCACAAATAAACCCATAAATTAATTGTGTCAAGAGGTGTTGTATAGCCCAATATAGGAGAGATGTTATAGTAATGTGTTAGATTAAAAATAATAATAATAAAATAAAACATGATGTTAACTCAATTAAATAAATAATAAAATAGTAAATTGATTCAATTCAATTTATTATCTTGTAAGTTTTTTTTATTAATAAAATCACACATTTTTTTCTAAAAAAAAATTAAAGCATAACATACACATACATAATCAATTTAAATAATAATAACTTCATATTAGTCACTATACTATTTAAATTCATATTAATAAAAATAAAATAAAGACAATGATAGAAATAAGAATTTTTGATATAAAAATGAGTTAAATTTATATAAATATAAGCTACATTTAATTAAACCAGAATAACCAGTTTAAATCAAAAATCTAACTTCAATATTAAAAAGAATAAAAAATTACATTTTTTCTAATTTTATATTAAAAATAAATTACATCTGAAAATTTAAATCACCCTTAATAATCTAAATTTTATAATATCCTTAAAATCTAAAAAATTATAATAACATCTATAACAAAGTGAATCATATCATCAATATCTTTCCTATCATTATATGGTGAAAGATCCATCGAGGAGACTTTTGCCCCCCTCCCCAACAACGTTTATGTTAGAAAGTGTTTAAGGAGTAAGACTTTGGTAAATGTACAATAACTCCACTTATTGGCAACACTAATTGGGGTGTATATAATTTGCTTAGACGGAGACAGTAACTGTTAATAATAATTATATTTAATTATATAAAAACAACTATTCTTAATCAAATAATCATAGCAATTTAAAAATCATAGCTGAAATTTTTATTCTATGTAAAATTAATACAAATAATATGATATTAAAAAAAAAATTACAGTTTAAATTTGTATTCTATATAAAATGTTTGTCAAAATAATATAACAATTAAAAAAAAAATCTAATTGTAAATTTGTATTCTATGTAAAATGAATACAAATATGTAAAATGAATACAAATAATATAATAATTAAGAAAAAAAATTACAGTTTAAATTTGTATTCTACGTAAAATGTTTTGTCAAATTTTTAAGGTAGATATGAATTTTATAAAATACAGTTGAATATTTCAATATTACAATGTTTGTAATTAAAAATTATTTTTCAAAAAATATAAAATAAAATAAATAAATATAAAGTTAAAAATTGTTAATACAAAATAAATGTAATTTTAAGAGTAAATATGTGTATTTTTTATAGGAAGTTTTTTATCAAATAAGAAGTATTGGTAGCTCTAAATTCTATGCTAAAGTTGAAATGTTTAGGCCTTAATGGGTTTCGGTGGAGTTTTATTTGGGTTTTTGTGATATGATAAGGAGGACTTGCTCTTGACAAATCATGAATCTAAAAATTCAACCAAGGTATCAGGATCTTTCAATTCCACCTTTTTATGTCTCATTCCCAAATCTCAGGAGACTACCTCCTTTGTTGATTATAGGTTGGTCGTTTGTTGCGAACTCATATACAAGTTGATCTCAAAGGTTCTTGCGAGAAGACTGAAGTTGATTCTCAACTCCTTCATTCTATGAGGATAAATTTACTTTCCTACAAAACAGGGATATTCATGATGCAGTGGTAGTTGCTCAAGAGGTGTTCCATTCAGTTAAAGTCTCAAATCTAAAAGCAACAATCCTTAAATTGGACTTGTCAAAGGCCTATGACGGAGTGCATTATACATTCCTGCTATTGGTTCTATTTCAAATGGGTTTTTCATTATAGGTGGTCAACTACATTATGGAGTGTGTCCATTCTATTTCATTCATTGTACTAATAAACGAGTCTCCATCTTGCTTTTTTCGAGCTTTTAGGGTTCTTCATCAAGGATGTCCTTTGTCCCCCCTCCTCTTCTGATTGTGGCCAAGGAGCTTAGTAGGATGATTTGTGAACTCTAGAGCCATGGGTCTCCTCCATGGAATCAAAGTATATGTTTCGGTAACAGTTTCCCATCTATTATTTGTCAATGATGCTCTTTGATGTATGGTGGGGAGAGATAAGAGATTTCTCCTTCCTCGAGAACTCTCTGGATCTATTTTGTAAGGCCACAGGTATGGAGATCAACTCAAATAAATATTGTTTGATCCTCAATGGAGTCTCTGATGATACTATCGACAAGGTAAGGCTTACGTTTCCTTCCCCTCTCAAGTCTTTGGATGATGGTGTGAAATATTTTGGCTTCTTTATCAAGCCAAATAAGTATCAGATTCTTGATTGGATGTGGATGGCCAAAAAAGTGGAGGCCCATACTTCCACTTGAACCAATATATTTTTTTCTCGTGGAGGGTGACTTGTGCTTTTGAAGCTGGTATTGGAGAGTATTTATGTGTTGGACATCTATTGTTATTGTTCCTAGGGGGTACTGTCTACTTTTAGGAAGGCATGTTCTCATTTCTTGTGGATTGGAGCCAATATCCATAAGAGTATTACTCTGGTTAGTTGGTCCCTTCTTGCTACATTGAAGGAACTAGGAGGATGTGGCATCAAAGACATCCATTTATTTGCTAAAGCTTTAGAAGGGAAAAATATTTGGAGGCTCACTTTGGAATCCTCTCTATGGTTTTAAGTTTTACAATCAAAGTATTCTTCCGGGAAGTCTTTGGTGGAGGGGTTTCATATTCCAAATAAATCATCTATAAGTTCAAATGTTTGGAAAGCGCTACTCATGGTGTCACCTTTGCTTAGCAAATGTATTGCTTAGCGGGTGGGATATGGTGGGCAAGTGGTGAAGGCAAGATTTCGACGTTTTTGCTCCCTTGTTGTAGGCCTTTGGTTACCAAAACATCTATGATTTAGCTGATGTAAAGGCACAAGACGCTCAAATCAAAGGTCAAACCAAGTAGAAGACAACTCAAGCTTTGGGGCTTGTTGATGATCATGCAATAGAGTGGGAAAGGTTTGTTGAATTACCAGTTTCTAGTCATGTGTACATGAGAGATAATGTCTCATATCATATTTGTTGGTCTAAAAACCCTCTCTTAGGCAGCTTCATAGTCAAACTTAGCTACGAGGTTAAGATCAAGGATTGGTTTGATGCTCAAAAGAAGTGGTGGTGGAAAGTAATTTGGGGTGTTAGTGCCTCGCTAAAGGCCAAGCTCACCTCTTGGTTGGATCTAAGTGGAAAACTCCTCACATGTGACTCTCCCTCAAGTGGGGTTGGATTGGACCAAATAGGTGTCATCTTTGCAAAATTGTTGGGGAATCTCACTTACATCTTTGTGTTAAATGTAAACATGTAACCCATGTTTGTGATATTTTATGGAAAGAATTCAAGCTAATATCCAATTGGAGTGGCAATTTTGTGAGTAATGTGTTCAGGGCTTGACTCGTGGACAAACAGGTTAAGTCCTTTAGTGGTATCCCTTATTTTTTAATTGCTTGTGTTTGGAGATCCATAAATCTGTGTGTTTTCTAAGACTCTTATGTGCTCCCTGAGGTTTGTGCAACAAAAGTAACAATGTTGGCCTATGAATTTAAGTTTGATCCAAAACAAAATAAACAAAGAAGTCCTATCATGCCAAAAGTTGACTTTGACACTCATTGGGGCTGCTTTGGTGGTGCTTATTAGGGGCATCCCCCTCACTATGGTGTAGGTGTGGTTCTTTTTCCAGTCACACACATTTTATGTACTGCAAGTATGCTCCCAGGAGGGGATCAAATAATAAGGTTGAATTCGTAGCGCTATGGTTTTTGTTGGAGTTGGCTATAAAATAAAAGATGGTTTTTGTTGGAATTGGCTATAAAATAAAAGATTTGGCAAGACTTCAGATAATGGGGGATTCAAAATTGGTTATCAATCGGCCCAATCATAACACTGAAGTATCAAATATTGGATTTGACTCCCTTCTCAGTGACATCGAAGTCATAACACTGAAGTATCAAATTTTGGATTTGACTCCCTTCTCAGTGACATCCAAGTCAAATTTTGGATTTGACTCCCTTCTCAGTGACATCCAAGTCATAACACTGAAGTATCAAATATTGGATTTGACTCCCTTCTCAGTGACATCCAAGTCATAACATTGAAGTATCAAATATTGGATTTGACTCCCTTCTCAGTGACATCCAAGAGGTTGCATACTCTGAGCAAATCTCTTTATGTCATATTCTTTGGGAACTAAATGTGGAAGTGGATGGTTTGTCAAAAGAAGATCTATGTCATATTCTTTGGGAACTAAATGTGGAAGTGGATGGTTTTTCGAAAAAGCTTCGGCTTTTCTTGTTGAATGTGTGGGTTTATATGATTCTGCAACAACAATGACATTGAGTCTATGACAACCAATCTCTCAAGTTTAACATTTATTCTTTCTTTAACTTTGTAAACAGAGGTTAGATTCTCTATACTATTCAATACTAAATAAATATTATTATAATAATAATTTTAATTCCGTGAAATAATGTACTTATACTATGCTGTTTAACCTAATCAAATTCTTACCCTACACTAATAAAACTAGTAATGTATTTTGAATTAATAAAATTGAAAAAAGGTGTCTGTCCCATCATTGACATTGTTCCGTTCAAGGATCTCCATTCACTTCACGTGTACAAGAAACCAAGAAGGAACCCAACCGATTGAAATGTACAAGAAGGAACGTAACCGACTGAAATGAATTCTTGGAGGCCTCAACTATTATTGGCCAGGGCAGAGACAGGCATACGTATGTTGACGGAATCCCCCGACGACCGGCTTAACAGATGGCCGGGCAGAGGGGACACACTGGCCCTGCCGGAATACTGTTGGATGACTGGCCGGCAAAACGCAAAAGGCATCCGTCCAACTTCCCACACTTTAACGTAATCTTTGCCTCCAACTCCGCCGACGGTCACTTCAAATTTTCCGGTAAACAACAGCGTTGGCTTTCTTTCTCTGACACCCTCTGCTGCTACCTGACGCAACATAATCCCTCAATTTCATTTTAATGAATTACCCCACCACCAGTACTCCTCACCCTGCCCTGCCCTGCCCTGCCCTGTCCTTTCATGGTGGCGAATACTTTTATCCACGTTAGCTCTATGATTGTCTGGTTAAAACTTGGGAGGCGGGACTGCGGGGTGTGTCTTTTATGGTATTGTCACTGGTGGACTGGAATTAAGGGAGCACGCCGCCTGAGCAAAACCCCCTGCTTACTCTACTCAAATGCCCGGTACACGTCCACGGACAGGTTGCCAACGCGTGTGACTGCAAGGAATCATCTAGTTTCTTACTGTTGCTGTTAAAATCATGGCTGTATTTGCAAGCCAAATGATCAAACTGCTGCTCTTGCCTCTGCTGTTTGTATTCTTGAGGCCCTCGTATCTGGATTTGAAAGCAGCAGAAGCCGAACTGCACCGTGGGTTTTACAAAAACAGCTGTCCAGAGGCAGAGTCTCTGGTAACCTCTGTACTCGAGAAAGCCATTCAAAGAAACCCCAGAAATGCTGCTTCAGTCATGCGCCTCCAATTTCATGATTGCTTTGTTAATGTATGTATAAACAAACTTATACTTGATGGACCTCTTGTCTTTCCCCTGTATTCTCTGCATTTTTAATGGGAAGTTATGTATTTGTCATTACTTCAAATGAGGATTATATCAATCTAAAGTTAGTTGTCTGTTTTTTGTTGGTTTAAAAGAAATCAGATGAGTAATATAAGTTATATAAGTTGAGAATTTTGAGATTGTTAAGATTTCATTTAACTCAAGCATCAAGTATTTGAAACTTACAAAAAAACATCATTTTGTTAATGTTATACATCAAAAGACAAAAAAAACTACTAGTACTTCAAAGCAAAAATAAATTTGTGAATAATAACAAATATTAAGCTAAGTCTCTTAAATTTGTGAATAATAACAAATATTAAGCTAAGTCTCTTAACTGGTTACTAGTGCTGTAGACTTAACTGGTTACTAGTGCTGTTCTCAAAAAAAACTAGTAAGTAATAACAATTATGGGACAAAATCTCTAAGCATTGACACTAGCTGGTTATTACCGTCGTCCTGCAAAAAAATAAAAATATCGAAATGTCAGTTGATCTCCTGACTAGAATAATCAACATGCCTTCTCTACCATCACTTTTTCTGCTAGTCTGTGTCTCTCCTGTATGCTGCTTCAATGAATTTAATGTTATCGTTATTGACAGGGTTGTGATGGGTCGGTGCTGTTGGATGACACTCCTACGATGGTGGGAGAGAAAACTGCTCTCTCCAACATAAATTCTCTGCGGGCCTTCGATGTAATTGATGAAATCAAGAACGCATTGGAGGAGGCGTGCCCCAACACTGTTTCTTGCGCGGACATCATCATCATAGCAGCAAGGGATGCCGTCGTTCTGGTTCGTACAGGCTGGACCCTCATTCTTTTGCCTTAGTCTACCTGTTAAACGGTTTGGAATTTTTTTGGGCCCGTTTTATAGTAAAATTTGTTATAAGAATTTGTTGGATTATAAGAATTCTCGATCTCCAATTTACTGAATTAATATATTTTACAACCAAAAATGGTTTAGCCAAATTCAACCCAAAAACTCGGCGTGAAACTCTGAAAAAAAAAATAATAATATAATAGTTAAACAATGTCATTCTTTCCTTTTAAGTCGGCTTCTTATTCTCTGTGTTGTTTTGCAGACTGGTGGACCTTCGTGGGAAGTGTTTTTGGGCAGAAAAGACAGCCTGACTGCCAGCCTTGAGGATTCGAACGATATAATGCCCAGTCCTCGAGACAACGCCACAGCTCTCATCCAACTATTCAAACGCTTCGGCCTCTCTGTCAAAGATTTGGTGGCTCTCTCGGGCTCTCACACGATTGGGAAAGCGCGGTGCTTTTCCATAGTCCACAGGCTTTATAACCAGAGCGGTACAGGCCAGGCCGACCCTACCATGGAGCTGACATACAAGGAGTATCTTCAGAAACTCTGCCCTCAGGGCGGGGACGGAAATGTGACGGGGAATCTTGATGCCACTCCAACCGTTTTCGACAACCAGTACTTCAAAGACATAGTGAAGGGCAGAGGGTTCCTGAATTCTGACGAGGTTCTCTTCTCCACGGGCGGAGAAACCAGAGAGCTGGTGGAGTTCTTCAGCAAAAACCAGGCGGCGTTCTTTTCCAGCTTCGCCGATTCCATGATAAATCTCGGGAATCTCTTCGCTTCACGCACCTCGCACTGCGGCGAGATTCGGAGGGACTGCCGAAAGGTGAATCCATGAACCGCTGCTCAGCTCCACCAAACTGATGCCAGATGGTAGATTAGGCTTCTGAGCTATAGGCGGAGGAAGTTCCAGTTGCGGCAACCGGGTGTTGCTGTCACATAGACGATACGATAAGATATCATACGGAATAAATCAGACACTTTCAGTCCTGTATTTTTTGTTTTACTACTGTGTTTGCGATGGGTATGGATGACAATACCAGTATGTTTTTTGGTCTATTTTATATTTTAAATTTATTGTATTATAAATTGTGAAATTTACGTTATTTACATAACCTTAATTCATGTGGTTTACTTAATCTTCTAAGTGTTTTAATCTTTAGTTGATTTTACATAACCTTAATTCATGTGGTTTACTTAATCTTCTAAGTGTTTTAATCTTTAGTTGATTTATCTTAATTTATCTTATTTTGGATTTATCTCAATTTTACAAAATAGATATTCAAATTTTTTCCTTATTCTGTAGATAAACAAAATAGTTTCAAAGTTATCATTAAAAATAATTAAACTGCAATTTGAATATTTTAAACATCAAATAATGAAAATTATTATATTTTTGAAAATTGATACTAATTATGTATACAATTATAAATTATTAATTTTTTATATTATTAGTAATATACATTCATATTACGAAATTATTTTAATTTAATTTCTTTAAAATTTTTTTAATTTTTAATAGATATGTGTTTCAACGTGGTCGATTTTTAGTCCAATCATAGTGATATTAATTTTATATAACTTTTTAATGGTTGAAATATTAGTAATTAATTTTTTAAATGTTGTGGGAACTTTGTGTAAGATTTGATTTAGAGGGTGATGGATGATATTATTAATACTGATTTGATTTTGGATGAGCTTAATAAATACGCTGACTTCAAAAAGAAATCTCACAGCACAGCACAACTCTGATAACATAAGTGGTAACACCAGAATATTATTATTTTTAGTTTGGTCGGTCATGAAAATAGCTTTCACTTTTATTTGAGAAAGCGAAGGTCATTATTAACTTTTCAGCGTCACTTCTTGATCACTTGTTTACCCAAAGAAAAACACTTGGTATCTTTTAGATGACATCCCTAGATATTATGGTTGTTTATTGGATAATATTTTAATGTTCAGGGAGCAAAATCATATTTCCAACCTACAGGATTGTGCGTATTTCAAATTGTGTTTCGTTGTCTCTCATTAAAAAAGAAAGTGGCAAATAATAGGTGTGTAAGCCTCTTGTAATTATGAGGCAATCAGATATGATTTTATTTTTTAGTAGTTTTTAAAGTTTACGTGCTAGGGGCTTATCATGTTAGAAGTAGAGATGAGTTTATAAAAGAGAGAATATAATTTTGTTTTTGAAATTATGTGCTGGTTTTCTCACGTTAAGAATATTGTTAGAGGTTACGCACAAATACAATATGAAAATTATTGAAATTGGATTTTATATAAACTTGTAATGGCTAACTTTTATTTATAATGTAGGTGGAGCCATTTGCGTGGAGTTTTATATTTTATTGAATTATAAAATTAAATTTCAAAAATGTCAAA